>JADLSH010000139.1:0-128915 GCA_016169945.1 Trachythela sp. YZ-2020 | reverse complement strand
GAACATATGCACAAATTTTTCATTTGTGCGTTCTGAGCATGCGCCAATATGAGCATATGTACGAATTTTTAATTTGTGCGTTCTGAGCATGCGCCAATATGAGCATATGCACGAATTTTTCATTTGTGCGTTCTGAGCATGCGCCAATATGAGCATATGCACGAATTTTTCATTTGTGCGTTCTGAGCATGCGCCAATATGAGCATATGCACGAATTTTTCATTTGTGCGTTCTGAGCATGCGCCAATATGAGCATATGCACGAATTTTTCATTTGTCCGTTCTGAGCATGCGCCAATATGAGCATATGCAAATATAGGGGAGTTCCATGTCGAATTTTCCATTTGTGCGATCTGAGCATGCGCCAATATGAGCATATGCACGAATTTTTCATTTGTGCGTTCTGAGCATGCGCCAATATGAGCATATGTACGAATTTTTAATTTGTGCGTTCTGAGCATGCGCCAATATGAGCATATGCACGAATTTTTCATTTGTGCGTTCTGAGCATGCGCCAATATGAGCATATGCACGAATTTTTCATTTGTGCGTTCTGACGATGCGCACAAATTTTTCATTTGTGCGTTCTGAGCATGCGCCAATATGAGCATATGCACGAATTTTTCATTTGTGCGTTCTGAGCATGCGCCAATGCGCACAAATTTTTCATTTGTGCGTTCTGAGCATGCGCCAATATGAGCATATGCACGAATTTTTCATTTGTGCGTTCTGAGCATGCGCCAATATGAGCATATGTACGAATTTTTAATTTGTGCGTTCTGAGCATGCGCCAATATGAGCATATGCACGAATTTTTCATTTGTGCGTTCTGAGCATGCGCCAATATGAGGATATGAACGAATTTTTAATTTGTGCGTTCTGAGCATGCGCCAATATGAGCATATGCACGAATTTTTCATTTGCGCGTTCTGAGCATGCGCCAATATGAGCATATGCACGAATTTTTCATTTGTCCGTTCTGAGCATGCGCCAATATGAGCATATGCAAATATAGGGGAGTTCCATGTCGAATTTTCCATTTGTGCGTTCTGAGCATGCGCCAATATGAGCATATGCACGAATTTTTCATTTGTGCGTTCTGAGCATGCGCCAATATGAGCATATGCACGAATTTTTCATTTGTGCGTTCTGAGCATGCGCCAATATGAGCATATGCACGAATTTTTCATTTGTGCGTTCTGAGCATGCGCCAATATGAGCATATGCACGAATTTTTCATTTGTGCGTTCTGAGCATGCGCCAATATGAGCATATGCAAATATAGGGGAGTTCCATGTCGAATTTTCCATTTGTGCGTTCTGAGCATGCGCCAATATGAGCATATGCACGAATTTTTCATTTGTGCGTTCTGAGCATGCGCCAATATGAGCATATGCACGAATTTTTCATTTGTGCGTTCTGAGCATGCGCCAATATGAGCATATGCACGAATTTTTCATTTGTGCGTTCTGAGCATGCGCCAATATGAGCATATGCACGAATTTTTCATTTGTGCGTTCTGAGCATGCGCCAATATGAGCATATGCACGAATTTTTCATTTGTGCGTTCTGAGCATGCGCCAATATGAGCATATGCACGAATTTTTCATTTGTGCGTTCTGAGCATGCGCCAATATGAGCATATGCACGAATTTTTCATTTGTGCGTTCTGAGCATGCGCCAATATGAGCATATGCACGAATTTTTCATTTGTGCGTTCTGAGCATGCGCAAATATGAGCATATGCACGAATTTTTCATTTGTGCGTTCTGACGATGCGCACAAATTTTTAATTTGTGCGTTCTGAGCATGCGCCAATATGAGTATATGTACGAATTTTTAATTTGTGCGTTCTGAGCATGCGCCAACATGAGCATATGCACGAATTTTTCATTTGTGCGTTCTGAGCATGCGCCAATATGAGCATATGCACAAATTTTTCATTTGTGCGTTCTGAGCATGCGCCAATATGAGCATATGTACGAATTTTTAATTTGTGCGTTCTGAGCATGCGCCAATATGAGCATATGCACGAATTTTTCATTTGTGCGTTCTGAGCATGCGCCAATATGAGGATATGTACGAATTTTTAATTTGTGCGTTCTGAGCATGCGCCAATATGAGCATATGCACGAATTTTTCATTTGTGCGTTCTGAGCATGCGCCAATATGAGCATATGCACGAATTTTTCATTTGTGCGTTCTGAGCATGCGCCAATATGAGCATATGCAAATATAGGGGAGTTCCATGCTGAATTTTCCATTTGTGCGTTCTGAGCATGCGCCAATATGAGCATATGCACGAATTTTTCATTTGTGCGTTCTGAGCATGCGCCAATATGAGCATATGCAAATATAGGGGAGTTCCATGTCGAATTTTCCATTTGTGCGTTCTGAGCATGCGCCAATATGAGCATATGCACGAATTTTTCATTTGTGCGTTCTGAGCATGCGCCAATATGAGCATATGCACGAATTTTTCATTTGTGCGTTCTGAGCATGCGCCAATATGAGCATATGTACGAATTTTTAATTTGTGCGTTCTGAGCATGCGCCAATATGAGCATATGTACGAATTTTTAATTTGTGCGTTCTGAGCATGCGCCAATATGAGCATATGCACGAATTTTTCATTTGTGCGTTCTGAGCATGCGCCAATATGAGCATATGCACGAATTTTTCATTTGTGCGTTCTGACGATGCGCACAAATTTTTCATTTGTGCGTTCTGAGCATGCGCCAATATGAGCATATGTACGAATTTTTAATTTGTGCGTTCTGAGCATGCGCCAATATGAGCATATCCACGAATTTTTCATTTGTGCGTTCTGAGCATGCGCCAATATGAACATATGCACAAATTTTTCATTTGTGCGTTCTGAGCATGCGCCAATATGAGCATATGTACGAATTTTTCATTTGTGCGTTCTGAGCATGCGCCAATATGAGCATATGCACAAATTTTTCATTTGTGCGTTCTGAGCATGCGCCAATATGAGCATATGCACGAATTTTTCATTTGTGCGTTCTGAGCATGCGCCAATATGAGCATATGTACGAATTTTTAATTTGTGCGTTCTGAGCATGCGCCAATATGAGCATATGCACGAATTTTTCATTTGTGCGTTCTGAGCATGCGCCAATATGAGCATATGCACGAATTTTTCATTTGTGCGTTCTGAGCATGCGCCAATATGAGCATATGCACGAATTTTTCATTTGTGCGTTCTGAGCATGCGCCAATATGAGCATATGTACGAATTTTTAATTTGTGCGTTCTGAGCATGCGCCAATATGAGCATATGCACGAATTTTTAATTTGTGCGTTCTGAGCATGCGCCAATATGAGCATATGCACGAATTTTTCATTTGTGCGTTCTGAGCATGCGCCAATATGAGCATATGCACAAATTTTTCATTTGTGCGTTCTGAGCATGCGCCAATATGAGCATATGTACGAATTTTTAATTTGTGCGTTCTGAGCATGCGCCAATATGAGCATATGCACGAATTTTTCATTTGTGCGTTCTGAGCATGCGCCAATATGAGCATATGCACGAATTTTTCATTTGTGCGTTCTGAGCATGCGCCAATATGAGCATATGCACGAATTTTTCATTTGTGCGTTCTGAGCATGCGCCAATATGAGCATATGCACGAATTTTTCATTTGTGCGTTCTGAGCATGCGCCAATATGAGCATATGCACGAATTTTTCATTTGTGCGTTCTGAGCATGCGCCAATATGAGCATATGCACGAATTTTTCATTTGTGCGTTCTGAGCATGCGCCAATATGAGCATATGCACGAATTTTTCATTTGTGCGTTCTGAGCATGCGCCAATATGAGCATATGCACGAATTTTTCATTTGTGCGTTCTGAGCATGCGCCAATATGAGCATATGCACGAATTTTTCATTTGTGCGTTCTGAGCATGCGCCAATATGAGCATATGCACGAATTTTTCATTTGTGCGTTCTGAGCATGCGCCAATATGAGCATATGCACGAATTTTTCATTTGTGCGTTCTGAGCATGCGCCAATATGAGCATATGCACGAATTTTTCATTTGTGCGTTCTGAGCATGCGCCAATATGAGCATATGCACGAATTTTTCATTTGTGCGTTCTGAGCATGCGCCAATATGAGCATATGCACGAATTTTTCATTTGTGCGTTCTGAGCATGCGCCAATATGAGCATATGCACGAATTTTTCATTTGTGCGTTCTGAGCATGCGCCAATATGAGCATATGTACGAATTTTTAATTTGTGCGTTCTGAGCATGCGCCAATATGAGCATATGCACGAATTTTTCATTTGTGCGTTCTGAGCATGCGCCAATATGAGCATATGCACGAATTTTTCATTTGTGCGTTCTGAGCATGCGCCAATATGAGCATATGCACGAATTTTTCATTTGTGCGTTCTGAGCATGCGCCAATATGAGCATATGCACGAATTTTTCATTTGTGCGTTCTGAGCATGCGCCAATATGAGCATATGCACGAATTTTTCATTTGTGCGTTCTGAGCATGCGCCAATATGAGCATATGCAAATATAGGGGAGTTCCATGTCGAATTTTCCATTTGTGCGTTCTGAGCATGCGCCAATATGAGCATATGCACGAATTTTTCATTTGTGCGTTCTGAGCATGCGCCAATATGAGCATATGCACGAATTTTTCATTTGTGCGTTCTGAGCATGCGCCAATATGAGCATATGCACGAATTTTTCATTTGTGCGTTCTGAGCATGCGCCAATATGAGCATATGCACGAATTTTTCATTTGTGCGTTCTGAGCATGCGCCAATATGAGCATATGCACGAATTTTTAATTTGTGCGTTCTGAGCATGCGCCAATATGAGCATATGCACGAATTTTTCATTTGTGCGTTCTGAGCATGCGCCAATATGAGCATATGCACGAATTTTTCATTTGTGCGTTCTGAGCATGCGCCAATATGAGCATATGTACGAATTTTTAATTTGTGCGTTCTGAGCATGCGCCAATATGAGCATATGCACGAATTTTTAATTTGTGCGTTCTGAGCATGCGCCAATATGAGCATATGCACGAATTTTTCATTTGTGCGTTCTGAGCATGCGCCAATATGAGCATATGCACGAATTTTTCATTTGTGCGTTCTGAGCATGCGCCAATATGAGCATATGCACGAATTTTTCATTTGTGCGTTCTGAGCATGCGCCAATATGAGCATATGCACGAATTTTTCATTTGTGCGTTCTGAGCATGCGCCAATATGAGCATATGCACGAATTTTTCATTTGTGCGTTCTGAGCATGCGCCAATATGAGCATATGCAAATATAGGGGAGTTCCATGTCGAATTTTCCATTTGTGCGTTCTGAGCATGCGCCAATATGAGCATATGCACGAATTTTTCATTTGTGCGTTCTGAGCATGCGCCAATATGAGCATATGCACGAATTTTTCATTTGTGCGTTCTGAGCATGCGCACAAATTTTTCATTTGTGCGTTCTGAGCATGCGCCAATATGAGCATATGTACGAATTTTTAATTTGTGCGTTCTGAGCATGCGCCAATATGAGCATATGCACGAATTTTTCATTTGTGCGTTCTGAGCATGCGCCAATATGAGCATATGCACAAATTTTTCATTTGTGCGTTCTGAGCATGCGCCAATATGAGCATATGTACGAATTTTTCATTTGTGCGTTCTGAGCATGCGCCAATATGAGCATATGCACGAATTTTTCATTTGTGCGTTCTGAGCATGCGCCAATATGAGCATATGCACGAATTTTCAATTTGTGCGTTCTGAGCATGCGCCAATATGAGCATATGCACGAATTTTTCATTTGTGCGTTCTGAGCATGCGCCAATATGAGCATATGCACGAATTTTTCATTTGTGCGTTCTGAGCATGCGCCAATATGAGCATATGTACGAATTTTTAATTTGTGCGTTCTGAGCATGCGCCAATATGAGCATATGCACGAATTTTTCATTTGTGCGTTCTGAGCATGCGCCAATATGAGCATATGCAAATAAGTTCGAATTTTCCATTTGTGCGTTCTGAGCATGCGCCAATATGAGCATATGCACGAATTTTTCATTTGTGCGTTCTGAGCATGCGCCAATATGAGGATATGCACGAATTTTCCATTTGTGCGTTCTGAGCATGCGCACAAATTTTTCATTTGTGCGTTCTGAGCATGCGCCAATATGAGCATATGTACGAATTTTTAATTTGTGCGTTCTGAGCATGCGCCAATATGAGCATATGCACGAATTTTTCATTTGTGCGTTCTGAGCATGCGCCAATATGAGCATATGCACGAATTTTTCATTTGTGCGTTCTGAGCATGCGCCAATATGAGCATATGTACGAATTTTTCATTTGTGCGTTCTGAGCATGCGCCAATATGAGCATATGCACGAATTTTTCATTTGTGCGTTCTGAGCATGCGCCAATATGAGCATATGCACGAATTTTTCATTTGTGCGTTCTGAGCATGCGCCAATATGAGCATATGCACGAATTTTTAATTTGTGCGTTCTGAGCATGCGCCAATATGAGCATATGCACGAATTTTTCATTTGTGCGTTCTGAGCATGCGCCAATATGAGCATATGCACGAATTTTTCATTTGTGCGTTCTGAGCATGCGCCAATATGAGCATATGCACGAATTTTTAATTTGTGCGTTCTGAGCATGCGCCAATATGAGCATATGCACGAATTTTTCATTTGTGCGTTCTGAGCATGCGCCAATATGAGCATATGCACGAATTTTTCATTTGTGCGTTCTGAGCATGCGCCAATATGAGCATATGCAAATATAGGGAGTTCCATGTCGAATTTTCCATTTGTGCGTTCTGAGCATGCGCCAATATGAGCATATGCACGAATTTTTCATTTGTGCGTTCTGAGCATGCGCCAATATGAGCATATGCACGAATTTTTCATTTGTGCGTTCTGAGCATGCACAAATTTTTCATTTGTGCGTTCTGAGCATGCGCCAATATGAGCATATGTACGAATTTTTAATTTGTGCGTTCTGAGCATGCGCCAATATGAGCATATGCACGAATTTTTCATTTGTGCGTTCTGAGCATGCGCCAATATGAGCATATGCACGAATTTTTCATTTGTGCGTTCTGAGCATGCGCCAATATGAGCATATGTACGAATTTTTCATTTGTGCGTTCTGAGCATGCGCCAATATGAGCATATGCACGAATTTTTCATTTGTGCGTTCTGAGCATGCGCCAATATGAGCATATGCACGAATTTTTCATTTGTGCGTTCTGAGCATGCGCCAATATGAGCATATGCACGAATTTTTCATTTGTGCGTTCTGAGCATGCGCCAATATGAGCATATGTACGAATTTTTAATTTGTGCGTTCTGAGCATGCGCCAATATGAGCATATGCACGAATTTTTCATTTGTGCGTTCTGAGCATGCGCCAATATGAGCATATGCACGAATTTTTCATTTGTGCGTTCTGAGCATGCGCCAATATGAGCATATGCAAATATAGGGAGTTCCATGTCGAATTTTCCATTTGTGCGTTCTGAGCATGCGCCAATATGAGCATATGCACGAATTTTTCATTTGTGCGTTCTGAGCATGCGCCAATATGAGCATATGCACGAATTTTTCATTTGTGCGTTCTGAGCATGCGGACAAATTTTTCATTTGTGCGTTCTGAGCATGCGCCAATATGAGCATATGTACGAATTTTTAATTTGTGCGTTCTGAGCATGCGCCAATATGAGCATATGCACGAATTTTTCATTTGTGCGTTCTGAGCATGCGCCAATATGAGCATATGCACGAATTTTTCATTTGTGCGTTCTGAGCATGCGCCAATATGAGCATATGCACGAATTTTCCATTTGTGCGTTCTGAGCATGCGCACAAATTTTTCATTTGTGCGTTCTGAGCATGCGCCAATATGAGCATATGTACGAATTTTTAATTTGTGCGTTCTGAGCATGCGCCAATATGAGCATATGCACGAATTTTTCATTTGTGCGTTCTGAGCATGCGCCAATATGAGCATATGCACGAATTTTTCATTTGTGCGTTCTGAGCATGCGCCAATATGAGCATATGCACGAATTTTTCATTTGTGCGTTCTGAGCATGCGCCAATATGAGCATATGCACGAATTTTTCATTTGTGCGTTCTGAGCATGCGCACGAATTTTTCATTTGTGCGTTCTGAGCATGCGCCAATATGAGCATATGCACGAATTTTCCATTTGTGCGTTCTGAGCATGCGGACAAATTTTTCATTTGTGCGTTCTGAGCATGCGCCAATATGAGCATATGCACGAATTTTTAATTTGTGCGTTCTGAGCATGCGCCAATATGAGCATATGTACGAATTTTTCATTTGTGCGTTCTGAGCATGCGCCAATATGAGCATATGCACGAATTTTTCATTTGTGCGTTCTGAGCATGCGCCAATATGAGCATATGCACGAATTTTTCATTTGTGCGTTCTGAGCATGCGCCAATATGAGCATATGCACGAATTTTTCATTTGTGCGTTCTGAGCATGCGCCAATATGAGCATATGTACGAATTTTTAATTTGTGCGTTCTGAGCATGCGCCAATATGAGCATATGCACGAATTTTTCATTTGTGCGTTCTGAGCATGCGCCAATATGAGCATATGTACGAATTTTTAATTTGTGCGTTCTGAGCATGCGCCAATATGAGCATATGCACGAATTTTTCATTTGTGCGTTCTGAGCATGCGCCAATATGAGCATATGCACGAATTTTTCATTTGTGCGTTCTGAGCATGCGCCAATATGAGCATATGCACGAATTTTTCATTTGTGCGTTCTGAGCATGCGCACGAATTTTTCATTTGTGCGTTCTGAGCATGCGCCAATATGAGCATATGCACGAATTTTCCATTTGTGCGTTCTGAGCATGCGCACAAATTTTTCATTTGTGCGTTCTGAGCATGCGCCAATATGAGCATATGCACGAATTTTTAATTTGTGCGTTCTGAGCATGCGCCAATATGAGCATATGTACGAATTTTTAATTTGTGCGTTCTGAGCATGCGCCAATATGAGCATATGCACGAATTTTTCATTTGTGCGTTCTGAGCATGCGCCAATATGAGCATATGCACGAATTTTTCATTTGTGCGTTCTGAGCATGCGCCAATATGAGCATATGCACGAATTTTTCATTTGTGCGTTCTGAGCATGCGCACAAATTTTTCAATTTTGCGTTCTGAGCATGCGCCAATATGAGCATATGTACGAATTTTTAATTTGTGCGTTCTGAGCATGCGCCAATATGAGCATATGCACGAATTTTTCATTTGTGCGTTCTGAGCATGCGCCAATATGAGCATATGCACGAATTTTTCATTTGTGCGTTCTGAGCATGCGCCAATATGAGCATATGCACGAATTTTTCATTTGTGCGTTCTGAGCATGCGCCAATATGAGCATATGCACGAATTTTTCATTTGTGCGTTCTGAGCATGCGCCAATATGAGCATATGCAAATATAGGGGAGTTCCATGTCGAATTTTCCATTTGTGCGTTCTGAGCATGCGCCAATATGAGCATATGCACGAATTTTTCATTTGTGCGTTCTGAGCATGCGCCAATATGAGCATATGCACGAATTTTTCATTTGTGCGTTCTGAGCATGCGCCAATATGAGCATATGCACGAATTTTTCATTTGTGCGTTCTGAGCATGCAAACAAATTTTTCATTTGTGCGTTCTGAGCATGCGCCAATATGAGCATATGCACAAATTTTTCATTTGTGCGTTCTGAGCATGCGCCAATATGAGCATATGTACGAATTTTTAATTTGTGCGTTCTGAGCATGCGCCAATATGAGCATATGCACGAATTTTTCATTTGTGCGTTCTGAGCATGCGCCAATATGAGCATATGTACGAATTTTTAATTTGTGCGTTCTGAGCATGCGCCAATATGAGCATATGCACGAATTTTTCATTTGTGCGTTCTGAGCATGCGCCAATATGAGCATATGCAATGTCGAATTTTCCATTTGTGCGTTCTGAGCATGCGCCAATATGAGCATATGCACGAATTTTTCATTTGTGCGTTCTGAGCATGCGCCAATATGAGCATATGCACGAATTTTCCATTTGTGCGTTCTGAGCATGCGCACAAATTTTTCATTTGTGCGTTCTGAGCATGCGCCAATATGAGCATATGTACGAATTTTTAATTTGTGCGTTCTGAGCATGCGCCAATATGAGCATATGCACGAATTTTTCATTTGTGCGTTCTGAGCATGCGCCAATATGAGCATATGCACAAATTTTTCATTTGTGCGTTCTGAGCATGCGCCAATATGAGCATATGCACGAATTTTTCATTTGTCCGTTCTGAGCATGCGCCAATATGAGCATATGCAAATATAGGGGAGTTCCATGTCGAATTTTCCATTTGTGCGTTCTGAGCATGCGCCAATATGAGCATATGCACGAATTTTTCATTTGTGCGTTCTGAGCATGCGCCAATATGAGGATATGCACGAATTTTTCATTTGTGCGTTCTGAGCATGCGGACAAATTTTTCATTTTTGCGTTCTGAGCATGCGCCAATATGAGCATATGTACGAATTTTTAATTTGTGCGTTCTGAGCATGCGCCAATATGAGCATATGCACGAATTTTTCATTTGTGCGTTCTGAGCATGCGCCAATATGAGCATATGCACGAATTTTTCATTTGTGCGTTCTGAGCATGCGCCAATATGAGCATATGCACGAATTTTTCATTTGTGCGTTCTGAGCATGCGCCAATATGAGCATATGCACGAATTTTTCATTTGTGCGTTCTGAGCATGCGCCAATATGAGCATATGCACGAATTTTTCATTTGTGCGTTCTGAGCATGCGCCAATATGAGCATATGCACGAATTTTTAATTTGTGCGTTCTGAGCATGCGCCAATATGAGGATATGTACGAATTTTTAATTTGTGCGTTCTGAGCATGCGCCAATATGAGCATATGCACGAATTTTTCATTTGTCCGTTCTGAGCATGCGCCAATATGAGCATATGCACGAATTTTTCATTTGCGTTCTGAGCATGCGCCAATATGAGCATATGCACGAATTTTTCATTTGTGCGTTCTGAGCATGCGCCAATATGAGCATATGCACGAATTTTTCATTTGTGCGTTCTGAGCATGCGCCAATATGAGGATATGTACGAATTTTTAATTTGTGCGTTCTGAGCATGCGCCAATATGAGCATATGCACGAATTTTTCATTTGTCCGTTCTGAGCATGCGCCAATATGAGCATATGCACGAATTTTTCATTTGTGCGTTCTGAGCATGCGCCAATATGAGCATATGCACGAATTTTTCATTTGTGCGTTCTGAGCATGCAAACAAATTTTTCATTTGTGCGTTCTGAGCATGCGCCAATATGAGCATATGTACGAATTTTTCATTTGTGCGTTCTGAGCATGCGCCAATATGAGCATATGCACGAATTTTTCATTTGTGCGTTCTGAGCATGCGCCAATATGAGCATATGCACAAATTTTTCATTTGTGCGTTCTGAGCATGCGCCAATATGAGCATATGTAAGAATTTTTAATTTGTGCGTTCTGAGCATGCGCCAATATGAGCATATGCACGAATTTTTCATTTGTGCGTTCTGAGCATGCGCCAATATGAGCATATGCACGAATTTTTCATTTGTGCGTTCTGAGCATGCGCCAATATGAGCATATGCAAATATAGGGGAGTTCCATGTCGAATTTTCCATTTGTGCGTTCTGAGCATGCGCCAATATGAGCATATGCACGAATTTTTCATTTGTGCGTTCTGAGCATGCGCCAATATGAGCATATGCACGAATTTTTCATTTGTGCGTTCTGAGCATGCGCCAATATGAGGATATGTACGAATTTTTAATTTGTGCGTTCTGAGCATGCGCCAATATGAGCATATGCACGAATTTTTCATTTGCGCGTTCTGAGCATGCGCCAATATGAGAATATGCACGAATTTTTCATTTGTGCGTTCTGAGCATGCGCCAATATGAGGATATGCACGAATTTTCCATTTGTGGGTTCTGAGCATGCGGACAAATTTTTCATTTTTGCGTTCTGAGCATGCGCCAATATGAGGATATGTACGAATTTTTAATTTGTGCGTTCTGAGCATGCGCCAATATGAGCATATGCACGCATTTTTCATTTGAGCGTTCTGAGCATGCGCCAATATGAGAATATGCACGAATTTTTCATTTGTGCGTTCTGAGCATGCGCCAATATCAGGATATGCACGAATTTTTCATTTGTGCGTTCTGAGCATGCGCCAATATCAGGATATGGTTACAACTATTTATCGACCACCAAATTTGGCAAACAATTTCTATGAAAAGTTTGAAGAATTAATCAAAGCAAATGAAGATGGAAATAAAGAAATATATATTCTTGGTGATTTAAATTGTGACATGCTTAAAACAGAAGCTGATACCCCAACCAAAAAAATTAAATCACTGTATGAATTGTATCAATTGTCACAATTAATTAAGGAAGCTACTCGGGTAACCATGACAACCTCCAGCCTCATTGATCATATAGTTACTAACACACCAGAGAAAATCTCAGATTCTGGTGTAATACATACAGGAATCAGTGATCTTAGTTTGGTATATGCTATCAGAAAAATACATATTTCTAAGAAACAAGATAAAAACATAGTGGAAATTAGAAATATGAAAAATTTGATGGGCAAAAATTTGTTGAGGATTTGCTTAGTCAGCATTGGGAATATGTGTACTTTTTCGCAGATAATCCAAATTCTATGTGGGAGATTTGGAAGAAATTGTTTACGGAAGTACTAAATAAACATGCACCTATTCAACATAAAAGGATCAGATCAAAAAAAGTCCCATGGATTACTAACGAGATAAAAAAGCTTATACATAATAGAGATAGATTTAAGAGAAAAGCCATAGTGAAAAACCTAGAAACAGATTGGGAAGTGTATAAACAAACAAGAAATCAAGTAAATATACAAATAAGAAAGGCCAAAAAGGATTATTACTCCAAGAAAATTGCTGGTCAAAAACAAAATCCAAAAGAGGCTTGGAAAACAATAAACAATTTACTGGGAAAACAAAACAAACCAACCAAAGTGAATGAGCTGAATATAAATGGAAATATTAATTTAACAAATTCTAAAGACATTGCAGAGGGCTTCAATGAATTCTTTTCAAATATTGGTTCTGACTTAGCTAGCAAACTTGATACGTCAAATTGCAATTTTCAAGAATATATTAAGAAACCTAAATCAGAATTCACAGGATTTGAGTCAATTACTACCAACAAAGTTTACCATCTCCTGCATGGCCTTTCCAGTGCAAAAGCCACTGGCATTGACAAAATTTCAAGTAAAATTTTAAAACTAGCAGCACCTGCTATCGCCAGTTCATTAACTTATATCTTTAATCAGGCTATTGCACTATGCACTTTCCCTGATGAGTGGAAAATGGCAAGAGTATCGCCTCTTTATAAAAATGGTCCAAAAAATATGCCTGGTAACTACAGACCAATTTCTGTTTTGCCAGCCGTTAGCAAAATTATGGAAAGAATTTTATATGACCAACTATATGATTATTTGACAAAATTTAAACTACTTAGTGATTGTCAATTTGGCTTTCGTAAATCTCACTCAACTGCTACAGCATTATTAGACTGTACTAATAGTTGGTATATGAATATTGACAAAAAACTATTCAACTTAGTTGTACTAATTGACTTAAAAAAAGCATTTGATACTGTCGATCACCAGATTTTACTAAAAAAACTCGAACTTTATGGCGTAAAAGGAGATGCTTTATCTCTACTAAAATCGTACTTGATGAATCACACCCAGAAATGTCAAGTAAATGGAACTATCTCATCAGAGAGATTGATTAAGTGTGGTGTGCCACAAGGCTCCATTTAGGGCCTTTACTCTTTTGTTATATATTAATGACCTGCCTCATTGTTTAAACAAAACAAAACCCCGATTGTTTGCTGATGATACAAACCTAACAGCTGCTGGTCAATCTATAAATGATGTTGAAGCTGCAATGAATTCTGATTTAGAAAAACTTAGGAAATGGTTAATTGCCAATAAACTAAGTTTAAATGTAGCTAAAACTGAATTTATGTTAATTGGATCTAAACCAATGATAAAAAGTATTTCAAATATACAGCCAAACATTACCATTGAAAACAAACCAATTAGACAAGTTTACGGTTGCAAAACTCTTGGAGTGACTGTCGACCAGCATTTGTCTTGGAAGAATAATACTGAAAAGGTTTGCAAGAAAATAGCATCGGGAATATCAGCTATTCGTCGAGTAAAAGAATTTGTTGAGAAAGATACGCTTGTTTCTATATATAATTCTATTGTTTGTCCACACTTTACTTATTGCTGTGAAGTATGGGATGTGTTTGGTGAAACACAATCAAAACGTCTCCAAAAGCTCCAAAACAGAGCTGCTCGAATCATAATGAATATGAGCAATGATGTAGATCATCAGGTTGCCTTAGATGCTTTAGGCTGGAAGTCACTTAAAACGGAAAGAATGAAGGCTAAGTCAAAACTGATGTTTAAATTGTTGAATAAAATGGGTCCTAAATCACTTACTGATTTATTTACTTTCAAAAATGAAATGACAAATTATGAACTGCGAGATATTGAAAGTACTCTTTGCAAGCCACAGCCACGTACTAATAGCATGAAAAAAAGTTTCATGTTTGACGGGGCACACATTTGGAACTCTTTACCAAATGAAATTAGGGAGAGCAACTCCCTCATATCTTTTGAAACTAAAATCACTACTCACATTTTTGAATGACATAGAGATTTGTAAATAGATATGTTTCACTATACGTTTTTTTATACCTTATATTCTTGTACCTACATTACTTTCTTATTCTATACTGTATTACCATCTATACTATATTTTTGTAATCTTATTATCGTACACGCCCCTTGTGGAAATCAGCCTATAGGTTGACAATGGCTAGCGTGTTTAAATAAAGTTATTCTATCTTCTATCTATCTATCTATATGTACGAATTTTTAATTTGTGCGTTCTGAGCATGCGCCAATATGAGCATATGCACGAATTTTTCATTTGTGCGTTCTGAGCATGCGCCAATATGAGCATATGCACGAATTTTCATTTGTGCGTTCTGAGCATGCGCCAATATGAGGATATGCACGAATTTTTCATTTGTGCGTTCTGAGCATGCGCCAATATGAGCATATGCACGAATTTTTCATTTGTGCGTTCTGAGCATGCGCCAATATGAGCATATGCACGAATTTTTCATTTGTCCGTTCTGAGCATGCGCCAATATGAGCATATGCACGAATTTTTCATTTGTGCGTTCTGAGCATGCGCCAATATGAGCATATGCACGAATTTTTCATTTGTGCGTTCTGAGCATGCGCCAATATGAGCATATGCACGAATTTTTCATTTGTGCGTTCTGAGCATGCGCCAATATGAGCATATGTACGAATTTTTCATTTGTGCGTTCTGAGCATGCGCCAATATGAGCATATGCACGAATTTTTCATTTGTGCGTTCTGAGCATGCGCCAATATGAGCATATGCACGAATTTTTCATTTGTGCGTTCTGAGCATGCGCCAATATGAGCATATGCACGAATTTTTCATTTGTGCGTTCTGAGCATGCGCCAATATGAGCATATGCACGAATTTTTCATTTTGTGCGTTCTGAGCATGCGCCAATATGAGCATATGCACGAATTTTTCATTTGTGCGTTCTGAGCATGCGCCAATATGAGCATATGCACGAATTTTTCATTTGTGCGTTCTGAGCATGCGCCAATATGAGCATATGCACGAATTTTTCATTTGTGCGTTCTGAGCATGCGCCAATATGAGCATATGCACGAATTTTTCATTTGTGCGTTCTGAGCATGCGCACAAATTTTTCATTTGTGCGTTCTGAGCATGCGCCAATATGAGCATATGTACGAATTTTTAATTTGTGCGTTCTGAGCATGCGCCAATATGAGCATATGCACGAATTTTTCATTTGTGCGTTCTGAGCATGCGCCAATATGAGCATATGCACGAATTTTTCATTTGTGCGTTCTGAGCATGCGCCAATATGAGCATATGCACGAATTTTTCATTTGTGCGTTCTGAGCATGCGCCAATATGAGCATATGCACGAATTTTTCATTTGTGCGTTCTGAGCATGCGCCAATATGAGCATATGCACGAATTTTTCATTTGTGCGTTCTGAGCATGCGCCAATATGAGCATATGTACGAATTTTTCATTTGTGCGTTCTGAGCATGCGCCAATATGAGCATATGCACGAATTTTTCATTTGTGCGTTCTGAGCATGCGCCAATATGAGCATATGCACGAATTTTTCATTTGTGCGTTCTGAGCATGCGCCAATATGAGCATATGCACGAATTTTTCATTTGTGCGTTCTGAGCATGCGCCAATATGAGCATATGTACGAATTTTTAATTTGTGCGTTCTGAGCATGCGCCAATATGAGCATATGCACGAATTTTTCATTTGTGCGTTCTGAGCATGCGCCAATATGAGCATATGCACGAATTTTCATTTGTGCGTTCTGAGCATGCGCCAATATGAGCATATGCACGAATTTTTAATTTGTGCGTTCTGAGCATGCGCCAATATGAGCATATGCACGAATTTTTCATTTGTGCGTTCTGAGCATGCGCCAATATGAGCATATGCACGAATTTTTCATTTGTGCGTTCTGAGCATGCGCCAATATGAGCATATGCACGAATTTTTCATTTGTGCGTTCTGAGCATGCGCCAATATGAGCATATGCACGAATTTTTCATTTGTGCGTTCTGAGCATGCGCCAATATGAGCATATGCACGAATTTTTCATTTGTGCGTTCTGAGCATGCGCCAATATGAGCATATGCACGAATTTTTAATTTGTGCGTTCTGAGCATGCGCCAATATGAGCATATGCACGAATTTTTCATTTGTGCGTTCTGAGCATGCGCCAATATGAGCATATGCACGAATTTTTCATTTGTGCGTTCTGAGCATGCGCCAATATGAGCATATGCACGAATTTTTCATTTGTGCGTTCTGAGCATGCGCCAATATGAGCATATGCACGAATTTTTCAATTTGTGCGTTCTGAGCATGCGCCAATATGAGCATATGCACGAATTTTTCATTTGTGCGTTCTGAGCATGCGCCAATATGAGCATATGCACGAATTTTTCATTTGTGCGTTCTGAGCATGCGCCAATATGAGCATATGCACGAATTTTTCATTTGTGCGTTCTGAGCATGCGCCAATATGAGCATATGTACGAATTTTTCAATTTGTGCGTTCTGAGCATGCGCCAATATGAGCATATGCACGAATTTTTCATTTGTGCGTTCTGAGCATGCGCCAATATGAGCATATGCACGAATTTTTCATTTGTGCGTTCTGAGCATGCGCCAATATGAGCATATGCACGAATTTTTCATTTGTGCGTTCTGAGCATGCGCCAATATGAGCATATGCACGAATTTTTCATTTGTGCGTTCTGAGCATGCGCCAATATGAGCATATGCACGAATTTTTCATTTGTGCGTTCTGAGCATGCGCCAATATGAGCATATGCACGAATTTTTCATTTGTGCGTTCTGAGCATGCGCCAATATGAGCATATGCACGAATTTTTCATTTGTGCGTTCTGAGCATGCGCCAATATGAGCATATGCACGAATTTTTCATTTGTGCGTTCTGAGCATGCGCCAATATGAGCATATGCACGAATTTTTCATTTGTGCGTTCTGAGCATGCGCCAATATGAGCATATGCACGAATTTTCCATTTGTGCTTTCTGAACATGCTCCAATATGAGCATTTGCACGAATTTTTCATTTGTGCGTACTGAGCATGCGCACAAATTTTTCATTTGTGCGTTCTGAGCATGCGCCAATATGAGCATATGCACGAATTTTTCATTTGTGCGTTCTGAGCATGCGCCAATATGAGCATATGCACGAATTTTTCATTTGTGCGTTCTGAGCATGCGCCAATATGAGCATATGCACGAATTTTTCATTTGTGCGTTCTGAGCATGCGCCAATATGAGCATATGTACGAATTTTTAATTTGTGCGTTCTGAGCATGCGCCAATATGAGCATATGCACGAATTTTTCATTTGTGCGTTCTGAGCATGCGCCAATATGAGCATATGCACGAATTTTTCATTTGTGCGTTCTGAGCATGCGCCAATATGAGCATATGCACGAATTTTTCATTTGTGCGTTCTGAGCATGCGCCAATATGAGCATATGCACGAATTTTTCATTTGTGCGTTCTGAGCATGCGCCAATATGAGCATATGCACGAATTTTTCATTTGTGCGTTCTGAGCATGCGCCAATATGAGCATATGTACGAATTTTTATTTTGTGCGTTCTGAGCATGCGCCAATATGAGCATATGCACGAATTTTTCATTTGTGCGTTCTGAGCATGCGCCAATATGAGCATATGCAAATACGAATTTTCCATTTGTGCGTTCTGAGCATGCGCCAATATGAGCATATGCACGAATTTTTCATTTGTGCGTTCTGAGCATGCGCCAATATGAGCATATGCACGAATTTTTCATTTGTGCGTTCTGAGCATGCGCCAATATGAGCATATGCACGAATTTTTCATTTGTGCGTTCTGAGCATGCGCCAATATGAGCATATGCACGAATTTTTCATTTGTGCGTTCTGAGCATGCGCCAATATGAGCATATGAATTTTTCATTTGTGCGTTCTGAGCATGCGCCAATATGAGCATATGCACGAATTTTTCATTTGTGCGTTCTGAGCATGCGCCAATATGAGCATATGCACGAATTTTTCATTTGTGCGTTCTGAGCATGCGCCAATATGAGCATATGCACGAATTTTTCATTTGTGCGTTCTGAGCATGCGCCAATATGAGCATATGCACGAATTTTTCATTTGTGCGTTCTGAGCATGCGCCAATATGAGCATATGCACGAATTTTTCATTTGTGCGTTCTGAGCATGCGCCAATATGAGCATATGCACGAATTTTTCATTTGTGCGTTCTGAGCATGCGCCAATATGAGCATATGCACGAATTTTTCATTTGTGCGTTCTGAGCATGCGCCAATATGAGCATATGCACGAATTTTTCATTTGTGCGTTCTGAGCATGCGCCAATATGAGCATATGTACGAATTTTTCATTTGTGCGTTCTGAGCATGCGCCAATATGAGCATATGCACGAATTTTTCATTTGTGCGTTCTGAGCATGCGCCAATATGAGCATATGCACGAATTTTTCATTTGTGCGTTCTGAGCATGCGCCAATATGAGCATATGCACGAATTTTTCATTTGTGCGTTCTGAGCATGCGCACAAATTTTTCATTTGTGCGTTCTGAGCATGCGCCAATATGAGCATATGCACGAATTTTCATTTGTGCGTTCTGAGCATGCGCCAATATGAGCATATGCACGAATTTTCATTTGTGCGTTCTGAGCATGCGCCAATATGAGCATATGCACGAATTTTTCATTTGTGCGTTCTGAGCATGCGCCAATATGAGCATATGTACGAATTTTTAATTTGTGCGTTCTGAGCATGCGCCAATATGAGCATATGCACGAATTTTTCATTTGTGCGTTCTGAGCATGCGCCAATATGAGCATATGCACGAATTTTTCATTTGTGCGTTCTGAGCATGCGCCAATATGAGCATATGCACGAATTTTTCATTTGTGCGTTCTGAGCATGCGCCAATATGAGCATATGCACGAATTTTTCATTTGTGCGTTCTGAGCATGCGCCAATATGAGCATATGCACGAATTTTTCATTTGTGCGTTCTGAGCATGCGCCAATATGAGCATATGCACGAATTTTTAATTTGTGCGTTCTGAGCATGCGCCAATATGAGCATATGCACGAATTTTTCATTTGTGCGTTCTGAGCATGCGCCAATATGAGCATATGCACGAATTTTTCATTTGTGCGTTCTGAGCATGCGCCAATATGAGCATATGCACGAATTTTTCATTTGTGCGTTCTGAGCATGCGCCAATATGAGCATATGCACGAATTTTTCATTTGTGCGTTCTGAGCATGCGCCAATATGAGCATATGCACGAATTTTTCATTTGTGCGTTCTGAGCATGCGCCAATATGAGCATATGCACGAATTTTTCATTTGTGCGTTCTGAGCATGCGCCAATATGAGCATATGCACGAATTTTCCATTTGTGCGTTCTGAGCATGCGCCAATATGAGCATATGCACGAATTTTTCATTTGTGCGTTCTGAGCATGCGCCAATATGAGCATATGCACGAATTTTTCATTTGTGCGTTCTGAGCATGCGCCAATATGAGCATATGCACGAATTTTTAATTTGTGCGTTCTGAGCATGCGCCAATATGAGCATATGCACGAATTTTTCATTTGTGCGTTCTGAGCATGCGCCAATATGAGCATATGCAAATATTTGGAGCTCCATCTCGAATTTTTCATTTGTGCGTTCTGAGCATGCGCCAATATGAGCATATGCACGAATTTTTCATTTGTGCGTTCTGAGCATGCGCCAATATGAGCATATGCACGAATTTTCATTTGTGCGTTCTGAGCATGCGCCAATATGAGCATATGCACGAATTTTTCATTTGTGCGTTCTGAGCATGCGCCAATATGAGCATATGCACGAATTTTTCATTTGTGCGTTCTGAGCATGCGCCAATATGAGCATATGCACGAATTTTTCATTTGTGCGTTCTGAGCATGCGCCAATATGAGCATATGCACGAATTTTTAATTTGTGCGTTCTGAGCATGCGCCAATATGAGCATATGCACGAATTTTTCATTTGTGCGTTCTGAGCATGCGCCAATATGAGCATATGCAAATACGAATTTTTCATTTGTGCGTTCTGAGCATGCGCCAATATGAGCATATGCACGAATTTTTCATTTGTGCGTTCTGAGCATGCGCCAATATGAGCATATGCACGAATTTTAATTTTTCATTTGTGCGTTCTGAGCATGCGCCAATATGAGCATATGCACGAATTTTTCATTTGTGCGTTCTGAGCATGCGCCAATATGAGCATATGCACGAATTTTTCATTTGTGCGTTCTGAGCATGCGCCAATATGAGCATATGCACGAATTTTTCATTTGTGCGTTCTGAGCATGCGCCAATATGAGCATATGCACAAATTTTTCATTTGTGCGTTCTGAGCATGCGCCAATATGAGCATATGCACGAATTTTTCATTTGTGCGTTCTGAGCATGCGCCAATATGAGCATATGCACGAATTTTTCATTTGTGCGTTCTGAGCATGCGCCAATATGAGCATATGCACGAATTTTTCATTTGTGCGTTCTGAGCATGCGCCAATATGAGCATATGCACGAATTTTTCATTTGTGCGTTCTGAGCATGCGCCAATATGAGCATATGCACGAATTTTTCATTTGTGCGTTCTGAGCATGCGCCAATATGAGCATATGCACGAATTTTTCATTTGTGCGTTCTGAGCATGCGCCAATATGAGCATATGCACGAATTTTTCATTTGTGCGTTCTGAGCATGCGCCAATATGAGCATATGCACGAATTTTTCATTTGTGCGTTCTGAGCATGCGCCAATATGAGCATATGCACGAATTTTTCATTTGTGCGTTCTGAGCATGCGCCAATATGAGCATATGCACGAATTTTTCATTTGTGCGTTCTGAGCATGCGCCAATATGAGCATATGCACGAATTTTTCATTTGTGCGTTCTGAGCATGCGCCAATATGAGCATATGCACGAATTTTTCAATTTGTGCGTTCTGAGCATGCGCCAATATGAGTATATGCACGAATTTTTCATTTGTGCGTTCTGAGCATGCGCCAATA
This sequence comes from Trachythela sp. YZ-2020, assembly GCA_016169945.1. Classification (NCBI taxonomy): domain Eukaryota; kingdom Metazoa; phylum Cnidaria; class Anthozoa; order Malacalcyonacea; family Clavulariidae; genus Trachythela; species Trachythela sp. YZ-2020. Next base: position 106,945 of record JADLSH010000139.1, on the reverse strand, counting down.
TGAGCATATGCACGAATTTTTCATTTGTGCGTTCTGAGCATGCGCCAATATGAGCATATGCACGAATTTTTCATTTGTGCGTTCTGAGCATGCGCCAATATGAGCATATGCACGAATTTTTCATTTGTGCGTTCTGAGCATGCGCCAATATGAGCATATGCACGAATTTTTCATTTGTGCGTTCTGAGCATGCGCCAATATGAGCATATGCACGAATTTTTCATTTGTGCGTACTGAGCATGCGCACAAATTTTTCATTTGTGCGTTCTGAGCATGCGCCAATATGAGCATATGCACGAATTTTTCATTTGTGCGTTCTGAGCATGCGCCAATATGAGCATATGCACGAATTTTTCATTTGTGCGTTCTGAGCATGCGCCAATATGAGCATATGCACGAATTTTTCATTTGTGCGTTCTGAGCATGCGCCAATATGAGCATATGTACGAATTTTTCATTTGTGCGTTCTGAGCATGCGCCAATATGAGCATATGCACGAATTTTTCATTTGTGCGTTCTGAGCATGCGCCAATATGAGCATATGCACGAATTTTTCATTTGTGCGTTCTGAGCATGCGCCAATATGAGCATATGCATCGAATTTTTCATTTGTGCGTTCTGAGCATGCGCCAATATGAGCATATGCACGAATTTTTCATTTGTGCGTTCTGAGCATGCGCCAATATGAGCATATGCACGAATTTTTCATTTGTGCGTTCTGAGCATGCGCCAATATGAGCATATGCACGAATTTTTAATTTGTGCGTTCTGAGCATGCGCCAATATGAGCATATGCACGAATTTTTCATTTGTGCGTTCTGAGCATGCGCCAATATGAGCATATGCACGAATTTTTCATTTGTGCGTTCTGAGCATGCGCCAATATGAGCATATGCACGAATTTTTCATTTGTGCGTTCTGAGCATGCGCCAATATGAGCATATGCACGAATTTTTCATTTGTGCGTTCTGAGCATGCGCCAATATGAGCATATGCACGAATTTTTCATTTGTGCGTTCTGAGCATGCGCCAATATGAGCATATGCACGAATTTTCATTTGTGCGTTCTGAGCATGCGCCAATATGAGCATATGCACGAATTTTTCATTTGTGCGTTCTGAGCATGCGCCAATATGAGCATATGCACGAATTTTTCATTTGTGCGTTCTGAGCATGCGCCAATATGAGCATATGCACGAATTTTTCATTTGTGCGTTCTGAGCATGCGCCAATATGAGCATATGCACGAATTTTTAATTTGTGCGTTCTGAGCATGCGCCAATATGAGCATATGCACGAATTTTTCATTTGTGCGTTCTGAGCATGCGCCAATATGAGCATATGCACGAATTTTTCATTTGTGCGTTCTGAGCATGCGCCAATATGAGCATATGCACGAATTTTTCATTTGTGCGTTCTGAGCATGCGCCAATATGAGCATATGCACGAATTTTTCATTTGTGCGTTCTGAGCATGCGCCAATATGAGCATATGCACGAATTTTTCATTTGTGCGTTCTGAGCATGCGCCAATATGAGCATATGCACGAATTTTTCATTTGTGCGTTCTGAGCATGCGCCAATATGAGCATATGCACGAATTTTTCATTTGTGCGTTCTGAGCATGCGCCAATATGAGCATATGCACGAATTTTTCATTTGTGCGTTCTGAGCATGCGCCAATATGAGCATATGCACGAATTTTTCATTTGTGCGTTCTGAGCATGCGCCAATATGAGCATATGCACGAATTTTTCATTTGTGCGTTCTGAGCATGCGCCAATATGAGCATATGCACGAATTTTTCATTTGTGCGTTCTGAGCATGCGCCAATATGAGCATATGCACGAATTTTGCATTCTGAGCATGCGCACAAATTTTTCATTTGTGCGTTCTGAGCATGCGCCAATATGAGCATATGCACGAATTTTTCATTTGTGCGTTCTGAGCATGCGCCAATATGAGCATATGCACGAATTTTTCATTTGTGCGTTCTGAGCATGCGCCAATATGAGCATATGCACGAATTTTTCATTTGTGCGTTCTGAGCATGCGCCAATATGAGCATATGCACGAATTTTTCATTTGTGCGTTCTGAGCATGCGCCAATATGAGCATATGCACGAATTTTTCATTTGTGCGTTCTGAGCATGCGCCAATATGAGCATATGCACGAATTTTTCATTTGTGCGTTCTGAGCATGCGCCAATATGAGCATATGCACGAATTTTTCATTTGTGCGTTCTGAGCATGCGCCAATATGAGCATATGCACGAATTTTTCATTTGTGCGTTCTGAGCATGCGCCAATATGAGCATATGCACGAATTTTTCATTTGTGCGTTCTGAGCATGCGCCAATATGAGCATATGCACGAATTTTTCATTTGTGCGTTCTGAGCATGCGCCAATATGAGCATATGCACGAATTTTTCATTTGTGCGTTCTGAGCATGCGCCAATATGAGCATATGCACGAATTTTTCATTTGTGCGTTCTGAGCATGCGCCAATATGAGCATATGCACGAATTTTTCATTTGTGCGTTCTGAGCATGCGCCAATATGAGCATATGCACGAATTTTTCATTTGTGCGTTCTGAGCATGCGCCAATATGAGCATATGCACGAATTTTTCATTTGTGCGTTCTGAGCATGCGCCAATATGAGCATATGCACGAATTTTTCATTTGTGCGTTCTGAGCATGCGCCAATATGAGCATATGCACGAATTTTCATTTGTGCGTTCTGAGCATGCGCCAATATGAGCATATGCACGAATTTTTCATTTGTGCGTTCTGAGCATGCGCCAATATGAGCATATGCACGAATTTTTCATTTGTGCGTTCTGAGCATGCGCCAATATGAGCATATGCACGAATTTTTCATTTGTGCGTTCTGAGCATGCGCCAATATGAGCATATGCACGAATTTTTCATTTGTGCGTTCTGAGCATGCGCCAATATGAGCATATGCACGAATTTTTCATTTGTGCGTTCTGAGCATGCGCCAATATGAGCATATGCACGAATTTTAATTTGTGCGTTCTGAGCATGCGCCAATATGAGCATATGCACGAATTTTTCATTTGTGCGTTCTGAGCATGCGCCAATATGAGCATATGCACGAATTTTTCATTTGTGCGTTCTGAGCATGCGCCAATATGAGCATATGCACGAATTTTTCATTTGTGCGTTCTGAGCATGCGCCAATATGAGCATATGCACGAATTTTCATTTGTGCGTTCTGAGCATGCGCCAATATGAGCATATGCACGAATTTTTCATTTGTGCGTTCTGAGCATGCGCCAATATGAGCATATGCACGAATTTTTCATTTGTGCGTTCTGAGCATGCGCCAATATGAGCATATGCACGAATTTTTCATTTGTGCGTTCTGAGCATGCGCCAATATGAGCATATGCACGAATTTTTCATTTGTGCGTTCTGAGCATGCGCCAATATGAGCATATGCACGAATTTTTCATTTGTGCGTTCTGAGCATGCGCCAATATGAGCATATGCACGAATTTTTCATTTGTGCGTTCTGAGCATGCGCCAATATGAGCATATGCACGAATTTTTCATTTGTGCGTTCTGAGCATGCGCCAATATGAGCATATGCACGAATTTTAATTTTTCATTTGTGCGTTCTGAGCATGCGCCAATATGAGCATATGCACGAATTTTTCATTTGTGCGTTCTGAGCATGCGCCAATATGAGCATATGCACGAATTTTTCATTTGTGCGTTCTGAGCATGCGCCAATATGAGCATATGCACGAATTTTTCATTTGTGCGTTCTGAGCATGCGCCAATATGAGCATATGCACGAATTTTCATTTGTGCGTTCTGAGCATGCGCCAATATGAGCATATGCACGAATTTTTCATTTGTGCGTTCTGAGCATGCGCCAATATGAGCATATGCACGAATTTTTCATTTGTGCGTTCTGAGCATGCGCCAATATGAGCATATGCACGAATTTTTCATTTGTGCGTTCTGAGCATGCGCCAATATGAGCATATGCACGAATTTTTCATTTGTGCGTTCTGAGCATGCGCCAATATGAGCATATGCACGAATTTTTCATTTGTGCGTTCTGAGCATGCGCCAATATGAGCATATGCACGAATTTTTCATTTGTGCGTTCTGAGCATGCGCCAATATGAGCATATGCACGAATTTTTCATTTGTGCGTTCTGAGCATGCGCCAATATGAGCATATGCACGAATTTTTCATTTGTGCGTTCTGAGCATGCGCCAATATGAGCATATGCACGAATTTTTCATTTGTGCGTTCTGAGCATGCGCCAATATGAGCATATGCACGAATTTTTCATTTGTGCGTTCTGAGCATGCGCCAATATGAGCATATGCACGAATTTTTCATTTGTGCGTTCTGAGCATGCGCCAATATGAGCATATGCACGAATTTTTCATTTGTGCGTTCTGAGCATGCGCCAATATGAGCATATGCACGAATTTTTCATTTGTGCGTTCTGAGCATGCGCCAATATGAGCATATGCACGAATTTTCATTTGTGCGTTCTGAGCATGCGCCAATATGAGCATATGCACGAATTTTTCATTTGTGCGTTCTGAGCATGCGCCAATATGAGCATATGCACGAATTTTTCATTTGTGCGTTCTGAGCATGCGCCAATATGAGCATATGCACGAATTTTTCATTTGTGCGTTCTGAGCATGCGCCAATATGAGCATATGCACGAATTTTTCATTTGTGCGTTCTGAGCATGCGCCAATATGAGCATATGCACGAATTTTTCATTTGTGCGTTCTGAGCATGCGCCAATATGAGCATATGCACGAATTTTTCATTTGTGCGTTCTGAGCATGCGCCAATATGAGCATATGCACGAATTTTTCATTTGTGCGTTCTGAGCATGCGCCAATATGAGCATATGCACGAATTTTTCATTTGTGCGTTCTGAGCATGCGCCAATATGAGCATATGCACGAATTTTTCATTTGTGCGTTCTGAGCATGCGCCAATATGAGCATATGCACGAATTTTTCATTTGTGCGTTCTGAGCATGCGCCAATATGAGCATATGCACGAATTTTTCATTTGTGCGTTCTGAGCATGCGCCAATATGAGCATATGCACGAATTTTTCATTTGTGCGTTCTGAGCATGCGCACAAATTTTTCATTTGTGCGTTCTGAGCATGCGCCAATATGAGCATATGCACGAATTTTTAATTTGTGCGTTCTGAGCATGCGCCAATATGAGCATATGCACGAATTTTTCATTTGTGCGTTCTGAGCATGCGCCAATATGAGCATATGCACGAATTTTTCATTTGTGCGTTCTGAGCATGCGCCAATATGAGCATATGCACGAATTTTTCATTTGTGCGTTCTGAGCATGCGCACAAATTTTTCATTTGTGCGTTCTGAGCATGCGCCAATATGAGCATATGCACGAATTTTTCATTTGTGCGTTCTGAGCATGCGCCAATATGAGCATATGCACGAATTTTTCATTTGTGCGTTCTGAGCATGCGCCAATATGAGCATATGCACGAATTTTTCATTTGTGCGTTCTGAGCATGCGCCAATATGAGCATATGCACGAATTTTTCATTTGTGCGTTCTGAGCATGCGCCAATATGAGCATATGCACGAATTTTTCATTTGTGCGTTCTGAGCATGCGCCAATATGAGCATATGCACGAATTTTTCATTTGTGCGTTCTGAGCATGCGCCAATATGAGCATATGCACGAATTTTTCATTTGTGCGTTCTGAGCATGCGCCAATATGAGCATATGCACGAATTTTTCATTTGTGCGTTCTGAGCATGCGCCAATATGAGCATATGCACGAATTTTTCATTTGTGCGTTCTGAGCATGCGCCAATATGAGCATATGCACGAATTTTTCATTTGTGCGTTCTGAGCATGCGCCAATATGAGCATATGCACGAATTTTTCATTTGTGCGTTCTGAGCATGCGCCAATATGAGCATATGCACGAATTTTTCATTTGTGCGTTCTGAGCATGCGCCAATATGAGCATATGCACGAATTTTTCATTTGTGCGTTCTGAGCATGCGCCAATATGAGCATATGCACGAATTTTTCATTTGTGCGTTCTGAGCATGCGCCAATATGAGCATATGCACGAATTTTTCATTTGTGCGTTCTGAGCATGCGCCAATATGAGCATATGCACGAATTTTTCATTTGTGCGTTCTGAGCATGCGCCAATATGAGCATATGCACGAATTTTTCATTTGTGCGTTCTGAGCATGCGCCAATATGAGCATATGCACGAATTTTTCATTTGTGCGTTCTGAGCATGCGCCAATATGAGCATATGCACGAATTTTTCATTTGTGCGTTCTGAGCATGCGCCAATATGAGCATATGCACGAATTTTTCATTTGTGCGTTCTGAGCATGCGCCAATATGAGCATATGCACGAATTTTTAATTTGTGCGTTCTGAGCATGCGCCAATATGAGCATATGCACGAATTTTTCATTTGTGCGTTCTGAGCATGCGCCAATATGAGCATATGCACGAATTTTCATTTGTGCGTTCTGAGCATGCGCCAATATGAGCATATGCACGAATTTTTCATTTGTGCGTTCTGAGCATGCGCCAATATGAGCATATGCACGAATTTTTCATTTGTGCGTTCTGAGCATGCGCCAATATGAGCATATGCACGAATTTTTCATTTGTGCGTTCTGAGCATGCGCCAATATGAGCATATGCACGAATTTTTCATTTGTGCGTTCTGAGCATGCGCCAATATGAGCATATGCACGAATTTTTCATTTGTGCGTTCTGAGCATGCGCCAATATGAGCATATGCACGAATTTTTCATTTGTGCGTTCTGAGCATGCGCCAATATGAGCATATGCACGAATTTTTCATTTGTGCGTTCTGAGCATGCGCCAATATGAGCATATGCACGAATTTTTCATTTGTGCGTTCTGAGCATGCGCCAATATGAGCATATGCACGAATTTTTCATTTGTGCGTTCTGAGCATGCGCCAATATGAGCATATGCACGAATTTTTCATTTGTGCGTTCTGAGCATGCGCCAATATGAGCATATGCACGAATTTTTCATTTGTGCGTTCTGAGCATGCGCCAATATGAGCATATGCACGAATTTTTCATTTGTGCGTTCTGAGCATGCGCCAATATGAGCATATGCACGAATTTTTCATTTGTGCGTTCTGAGCATGCGCCAATATGAGCATATGCACGAATTTTTCATTTGTGCGTTCTGAGCATGCGCCAATATGAGCATATGCACGAATTTTTCATTTGTGCGTTCTGAGCATGCGCCAATATGAGCATATGCACGAATTTTTCATTTGTGCGTTCTGAGCATGCGCCAATATGAGCATATGCACGAATTTTTCATTTGTGCGTTCTGAGCATGCGCCAATATGAGCATATGCACGAATTTTTCATTTGTGCGTTCTGAGCATGCGCCAATATGAGCATATGCACGAATTTTTCATTTGTGCGTTCTGAGCATGCGCCAATATGAGCATATGCACGAATTTTTCATTTGTGCGTTCTGAGCATGCGCCAATATGAGCATATGCACGAATTTTTCATTTGTGCGTTCTGAGCATGCGCCAATATGAGCATATGCACGAATTTTTCATTTGTGCGTTCTGAGCATGCGCCAATATGAGCATATGCACGAATTTTTCATTTGTGCGTTCTGAGCATGCGCCAATATGAGCATATGCACGAATTTTTCATTTGTGCGTTCTGAGCATGCGCCAATATGAGCATATGCACGAATTTTTCATTTGTGCGTTCTGAGCATGCGCCAATATGAGCATATGCACGAATTTTTCATTTGTGCGTTCTGAGCATGCGCCAATATGAGCATATGCACGAATTTTTCATTTGTGCGTTCTGAGCATGCGCCAATATGAGCATATGCACGAATTTTTCATTTGTGCGTTCTGAGCATGCGCCAATATGAGCATATGCACGAATTTTTCATTTGTGCGTTCTGAGCATGCGCCAATATGAGCATATGCACGAATTTTTCATTTGTGCGTTCTGAGCATGCGCCAATATGAGCATATGCACGAATTTTTCATTTGTGCGTTCTGAGCATGCGCCAATATGAGCATATGCACGAATTTTTCATTTGTGCGTTCTGAGCATGCGCCAATATGAGCATATGCACGAATTTTTCATTTGTGCGTTCTGAGCATGCGCCAATATGAGCATATGCACGAATTTTTCATTTGTGCGTTCTGAGCATGCGCCAATATGAGCATATGCACGAATTTTTCATTTGTGCGTTCTGAGCATGCGCCAATATGAGCATATGCACGAATTTTTCATTTGTGCGTTCTGAGCATGCGCCAATATGAGCATATGCACGAATTTTTCATTTGTGCGTTCTGAGCATGCGCCAATATGAGCATATGCACGAATTTTTCATTTGTGCGTTCTGAGCATGCGCCAATATGAGCATATGCACGAATTTTTCATTTGTGCGTTCTGAGCATGCGCCAATATGAGCATATGCACGAATTTTTCATTTGTGCGTTCTGAGCATGCGCCAATATGAGCATATGCACGAATTTTTCATTTGTGCGTTCTGAGCATGCGCCAATATGAGCATATGCACGAATTTTTCATTTGTGCGTTCTGAGCATGCGCCAATATGAGCATATGCACGAATTTTTCATTTGTGCGTTCTGAGCATGAGCACGAATTTTTCATTTGTGCGTTCTGAGCATGCGCCAATATGAGCATATGCACGAATTTTTCATTTGTGCGTTCTGAGCATGCGCCAATATGAGCATATGCACGAATTTTTCATTTGTGCGTTCTGAGCATGCGCCAATATGAGCATATGCACGAATTTTTCATTTGTGCGTTCTGAGCATGCGCCAATATGAGCATATGCACGAATTTTTCATTTGTGCGTTCTGAGCATGCGCCAATATGAGCATATGCACGAATTTTTCATTTGTGCGTTCTGAGCATGCGCCAATATGAGCATATGCACGAATTTTCATTTGTGCGTTCTGAGCATGCGCCAATATGAGCATATGCACGAATTTTCCATTTGTGCGTTCTGAGCATGCGCCAATATGAGCATATGCACGAATTTTTCATTTGTGCGTTCTGAGCATGCGCCAATATGAGCATATGCACGAATTTTTCATTTGTGCGTTCTGAGCATGCGCCAATATGAGCATATGCACGAATTTTTATTTTGTGCGTTCTGAGCATGCGCCAATATGAGCATATGCACGAATTTTTCATTTGTGCGTTCTGAGCATGCGCCAATATGAGCATATGCACGAATTTTCCATTTGTGCGTTCTGAGCATGCGCCAATATGAGCATATGCACGAATTTTTCATTTGTGCGTTCTGAGCATGCGCCAATATGAGCATATGCACGAATTTTTCATTTGTGCGTTCTGAGCATGCGCCAATATGAGCATATGCACGAATTTTTCATTTGTGCGTTCTGAGCATGCGCCAATATGAGCATATGCACGAATTTTTCATTTGTGCGTTCTGAGCATGCGCCAATATGAGCATATGCACGAATTTTTCATTTGTGCGTTCTGAGCATGCGCCAATATGAGCATATGCACGAATTTTTCATTTGTGCGTTCTGAGCATGCGCCAATATGAGCATATGCACGAATTTTTCATTTGTGCGTTCTGAGCATGCGCCAATATGAGCATATGCACGAATTTTTCATTTGTGCGTTCTGAGCATGCGCCAATATGAGCATATGCACGAATTTTTAATTTGTGCGTTCTGAGCATGCGCCAATATGAGCATATGCACGAATTTTTCATTTGTGCGTTCTGAGCATGCGCCAATATGAGCATATGCACGAATTTTTCATTTGTGCGTTCTGAGCATGCGCCAATATGAGCATATGCACGAATTTTTCATTTGTGCGTTCTGAGCATGCGCCAATATGAGCATATGCACGAATTTTTCATTTGTGCGTTCTGAGCATGCGCCAATATGAGCATATGCACGAATTTTTCATTTGTGCGTTCTGAGCATGCGCCAATATGAGCATATGCACGAATTTTTCATTTGTGCGTTCTGAGCATGCGCCAATATGAGCATATGCACGAATTTTTCATTTGTGCGTTCTGAGCATGCGCCAATATGAGCATATGCACGAATTTTTCATTTGTGCGTTCTGAGCATGCGCACAAATTTTTCATTTGTGCGTTCTGAGCATGCGCCAATATGAGCATATGCACGAATTTTTCATTTGTGCGTTCTGAGCATGCGCCAATATGAGCATATGCACGAATTTTTCATTTGTGCGTTCTGAGCATGCGCCAATATGAGCATATGCACGAATTTTTCATTTGTGCGTTCTGAGCATGCGCCAATATGAGCATATGCACGAATTTTTCATTTGTGCGTTCTGAGCATGCGCCAATATGAGCATATGCACGAATTTTTCATTTGTGCGTTCTGAGCATGCGCCAATATGAGCATATGCATCGAATTTTTCATTTGTGCGTTCTGAGCATGCGCCAATATGAGCATATGCACGAATTTTTCATTTGTGCGTTCTGAGCATGCGCCAATATGAGCATATGCACGAATTTTTCATTTGTGCGTTCTGAGCATGCGCCAATATGAGCATATGCACGAATTTTTAATTTGTGCGTTCTGAGCATGCGCCAATATGAGCATATGCACGAATTTTTCATTTGTGCGTTCTGAGCATGCGCCAATATGAGCATATGCACGAATTTTTCATTTGTGCGTTCTGAGCATGCGCCAATATGAGCATATGCACGAATTTTTCATTTGTGCGTTCTGAGCATGCGCCAATATGAGCATATGCACGAATTTTTCATTTGTGCGTTCTGAGCATGCGCCAATATGAGCATATGCACGAATTTTTCATTTGTGCGTTCTGAGCATGCGCCAATATGAGCATATGCACGAATTTTTCATTTGTGCGTTCTGAGCATGCGCCAATATGAGCATATGCACGAATTTTTCATTTGTGCGTTCTGAGCATGCGCCAATATGAGCATATGCACGAATTTTTCATTTGTGCGTTCTGAGCATGCGCCAATATGAGCATATGCACGAATTTTTCATTTGTGCGTTCTGAGCATGCGCCAATATGAGCATATGCACGAATTTTTCATTTGTGCGTTCTGAGCATGCGCCAATATGAGCATATGCACGAATTTTCCATTTGTGCGTTCTGAGCATGCGCCAATATGAGCATATGCACGAATTTTTCATTTGTGCGTTCTGAGCATGCGCCAATATGAGCATATGCACGAATTTTTCATTTGTGCGTTCTGAGCATGCGCCAATATGAGCATATGCACGAATTTTTCATTTGTGCGTTCTGAGCATGAGCACGAATTTTTCATTTGTGCGTTCTGAGCATGCGCCAATATGAGCATATGCACGAATTTTTCATTTGTGCGTTCTGAGCATGCGCCAATATGAGCATATGCACGAATTTTTCATTTGTGCGTTCTGAGCATGCGCCAATATGAGCATATGCACGAATTTTTCATTTGTGCGTTCTGAGCATGCGCCAATATGAGCATATGCACGAATTTTTCATTTGTGCGTTCTGAGCATGCGCCAATATGAGCATATGCACGAATTTTTCATTTGTGCGTTCTGAGCATGCGCCAATATGAGCATATGCACGAATTTTTCATTTGTGCGTTCTGAGCATGCGCCAATATGAGCTTATGCACCAATTTTTGCATATTCACGAATTTTTCATTTGTGCGTTCTGAGCATGCGCCAATATGAGCATATGCACGAATTTTTCATTTGTGCGTTCTGAGCATGCGCCAATATGAGCATATGCACGAATTTTTCATTTGTGCGTTCTGAGCATGCGCCAATATGAGCATATGCACGAATTTTTATTTTGTGCGTTCTGAGCATGCGCCAATATGAGCATATGCACGAATTTTTCATTTGTGCGTTCTGAGCATGCGCCAATATGAGCATATGCACGAATTTTTCATTTGTGCGTTCTGAGCATGCGCCAATATGAGCATATGCACGAATTTTTCATTTGTGCGTTCTGAGCATGCGCCAATATGAGCATATGCACGAATTTTTCATTTGTGCGTTCTGAGCATGCGCCAATATGAGCATATGCACGAATTTTTCATTTGTGCGTTCTGAGCATGCGCCAATATGAGCATATGCACGAATTTTTCATTTGTGCGTTCTGAGCATGCGCCAATATGAGCATATGCACGAATTTTTCATTTGTGCGTTCTGAGCATGCGCCAATATGAGCATATGCACGAATTTTTCATTTGTGCGTTCTGAGCATGCGCCAATATGAGCATATGCACGAATTTTTCATTTGTGCGTTCTGAGCATGCGCCAATATGAGCATATGCACGAATTTTTCATTTGTGCGTTCTGAGCATGCGCCAATATGAGCATATGCACGAATTTTTCATTTGTGCGTTCTGAGCATGCGCCAATATGAGCATATGCACGAATTTTTCATTTGTGCGTTCTGAGCATGCGCCAATATGAGCATATGCACGAATTTTTCATTTGTGCGTTCTGAGCATGCGCCAATATGAGCATATGCACGAATTTTTCATTTGTGCGTTCTGAGCATGCGCCAATATGAGCATATGCACGAATTTTTCATTTGTGCGTTCTGAGCATGCGCCAATATGAGCATATGCACGAATTTTTCATTTGTGCGTTCTGAGCATGCGCCAATATGAGCATATGCACGAATTTTTCATTTGTGCGTTCTGAGCATGCGCCAATATGAGCATATGCACGAATTTTTCATTTGTGCGTTCTGAGCATGCGCCAATATGAGCATATGCACGAATTTTTCATTTGTGCGTTCTGAGCATGCGCACAAATTTTTCATTTGTGCGTTCTGAGCATGCGCCAATATGAGCATATGCACGAATTTTTCATTTGTGCGTTCTGAGCATGCGCCAATATGAGCATATGCACGAATTTTTCATTTGTGCGTTCTGAGCATGCGCCAATATGAGCATATGCACGAATTTTTCATTTGTGCGTTCTGAGCATGCGCCAATATGAGCATATGCACGAATTTTTCATTTGTGCGTTCTGAGCATGCGCCAATATGAGCATATGCACGAATTTTTCATTTGTGCGTTCTGAGCATGCGCCAATATGAGCATATGCACGAATTTTTCATTTGTGCGTTCTGAGCATGCGCCAATATGAGCATATGCACGAATTTTTCATTTGTGCGTTCTGAGCATGCGCCAATATGAGCATATGCACGAATTTTTCATTTGTGCGTTCTGAGCATGCGCCAATATGAGCATATGCACGAATTTTTCATTTGTGCGTTCTGAGCATGCGCCAATATGAGCATATGCACGAATTTTTCATTTGTGCGTTCTGAGCATGCGCCAATATGAGCATATGCACGAATTTTTCATTTGTGCGTTCTGAGCATGCGCCAATATGAGCATATGCACGAATTTTTCATTTGTGCGTTCTGAGCATGCGCCAATATGAGCATATGCACGAATTTTAATTTGTGCGTTCTGAGCATGCGCCAATATGAGCATATGCACGAATTTTTCATTTGTGCGTTCTGAGCATGCGCCAATATGAGCATATGCACGAATTTTTCATTTGTGCGTTCTGAGCATGCGCCAATATGAGCATATGCACGAATTTTCCATTTGTGCGTTCTGAGCATGCGCCAATATGAGCATATGCACGAATTTTTCATTTGTGCGTTCTGAGCATGCGCCAATATGAGCATATGCACGAATTTTTCATTTGTGCGTTCTGAGCATGCGCCAATATGAGCATATGCACGAATTTTTCATTTGTGCGTTCTGAGCATGCGCCAATATGAGCATATGCACGAATTTTTCATTTGTGCGTTCTGAGCATGCGCCAATATGAGCATATGCACGAATTTTTCATTTGTGCGTTCTGAGCATGCGCCAATATGAGCATATGCACGAATTTTTCATTTGTGCGTTCTGAGCATGCGCCAATATGAGCATATGCACGAATTTTTCATTTGTGCGTTCTGAGCATGCGCCAATATGAGCATATGCACGAATTTTTCATTTGTGCGTTCTGAGCATGCGCCAATATGAGCATATGCACGAATTTTTCATTTGTGCGTTCTGAGCATGCGCCAATATGAGCATATGCACGAATTTTTCATTTGTGCGTTCTGAGCATGCGCCAATATGAGCATATGCACGAATTTTTAATTTGTGCGTTCTGAGCATGCGCCAATATGAGCATATGCACGAATTTTTCATTTGTGCGTTCTGAGCATGCGCCAATATGAGCATATGCACGAATTTTTCATTTGTGCGTTCTGAGCATGCGCCAATATGAGCATATGCACGAATTTTTCATTTGTGCGTTCTGAGCATGCGCCAATATGAGCATATGCACGAATTTTTCATTTGTGCGTTCTGAGCATGCGCCAATATGAGCATATGCACGAATTTTTCATTTGTGCGTTCTGAGCATGCGCCAATATGAGCATATGCACGAATTTTTCATTTGTGCGTTCTGAGCATGCGCCAATATGAGCATATGCACGAATTTTTCATTTGTGCGTTCTGAGCATGCGCCAATATGAGCATATGCACGAATTTTTCATTTGTGCGTTCTGAGCATGCGCCAATATGAGCATATGCACGAATTTTTCATTTGTGCGTTCTGAGCATGCGCCAATATGAGCATATGCACGAATTTTTCATTTGTGCGTTCTGAGCATGCGCCAATATGAGCATATGCACGAATTTTTCATTTGTGCGTTCTGAGCATGCGCCAATATGAGCATATGCACGAATTTTTCATTTGTGCGTTCTGAGCATGCGCCAATATGAGCATATGCACGAATTTTTCATTTGTGCGTTCTGACCAAGCGCTAATATGAGCATATGCACGAATTTTTCATTTGTGCGTTCTGACACGAATGTTTCATTTGTGCGTTCTGAGCATGCGCCAATATGAGCATATGCACGAATTTTCATTTGTGCGTTCTGAGCATGCGCCAATATGAGCATATGCACGAATTTTTCATTTGTGCGTTCTGAGCATGCGCCAATATGAGCATATGCACGAATTTTTCATTTGTGCGTTCTGAGCATGCGCCAATATGAGCATATGCACGAATTTTTCATTTGTGCGTTCTGAGCATGCGCCAATATGAGCATATGCACGAATTTTTCATTTGTGCGTTCTGAGCATGCGCCAATATGAGCATATGCACGAATTTTTCATTTGTGCGTTCTGAGCATGCGCCAATATGAGCATATGCACGAATTTTTCATTTGTGCGTTCTGAGCATGCGCCAATATGAGCATATGCACGAATTTTTCATTTGTGCGTTCTGAGCATGCGCCAATATGAGCATATGCACGAATTTTTCATTTGTGCGTTCTGAGCATGCGCCAATATGAGCATATGCACGAATTTTTCATTTGTGCGTTCTGAGCATGCGCCAATATGAGCATATGCACGAATTTTTCATTTGTGCGTTCTGAGCATGCGCCAATATGAGCATATGCACGAATTTTTCATTTGTGCGTTCTGAGCATGCGCCAATATGAGCATATGCACGAATTTTTCATTTGTGCGTTCTGAGCATGCGCCAATATGAGCATATGCACGAATTTTTCATTTGTGCGTTCTGAGCATGCGCCAATATGAGCATATGCACGAATTTTCATTTGTGCGTTCTGAGCATGCGCCAATATGAGCATATGCACGAATTTTCCATTTGTGCGTTCTGAGCATGCGCCAATATGAGCATATGCACGAATTTTTCATTTGTGCGTTCTGAGCATGCGCCAATATGAGCATATGCACGAATTTTTCATTTGTGCGTTCTGAGCATGCGCCAATA
This sequence comes from Trachythela sp. YZ-2020, assembly GCA_016169945.1. Taxonomy (NCBI): domain Eukaryota; kingdom Metazoa; phylum Cnidaria; class Anthozoa; order Malacalcyonacea; family Clavulariidae; genus Trachythela; species Trachythela sp. YZ-2020. Next base: position 91,039 of record JADLSH010000139.1, on the reverse strand, counting down.
TGAGCATATGCACGAATTTTTCATTTGTGCGTTCTGAGCATGCGCCAATATGAGCATATGCACGAATTTTTCATTTGTGCGTTCTGAGCATGCGCCAATATGAGCATATGCACGAATTTTTCATTTGTGCGTTCTGAGCATGCGCCAATATGAGCATATGCACGAATTTTTCATTTGTGCGTTCTGAGCATGCGCCAATATGAGCATATGCACGAATTTTTCATTTGTGCGTTCTGAGCATGCGCCAATATGAGCATATGCACGAATTTTTCATTTGTGCGTTCTGAGCATGCGCCAATATGAGCATATGCACGAATTTTTCATTTGTGCGTTCTGAGCATGCGCCAATATGAGCATATGCACGAATTTTTCATTTGTGCGTTCTGAGCATGCGCCAATATGAGCATATGCACGAATTTTTCATTTGTGCGTTCTGAGCATGCGCCAATATGAGCATATGCACGAATTTTTCATTTGTGCGTTCTGAGCATGCGCCAATATGAGCATATGCACGAATTTTTCATTTGTGCGTTCTGAGCATGCGCCAATATGAGCATATGCACGAATTTTTCATTTGTGCGTTCTGAGCATGCGCCAATATGAGCATATGCACGAATTTTTCATTTGTGCGTACTGAGCATGCGCACAAATTTTTCATTTGTGCGTTCTGAGCATGCGCCAATATGAGCATATGCACGAATTTTTCATTTGTGCGTTCTGAGCATGCGCCAATATGAGCATATGCACGAATTTTTCATTTGTGCGTTCTGAGCATGCGCCAATATGAGCATATGCACGAATTTTTCATTTGTGCGTTCTGAGCATGCGCCAATATGAGCATATGCACGAATTTTTCATTTGTGCGTTCTGAGCATGCGCCAATATGAGCATATGCACGAATTTTTCATTTGTGCGTTCTGAGCATGCGCCAATATGAGCATATGCACGAATTTTTCATTTGTGCGTTCTGAGCATGCGCCAATATGAGCATATGCAAATAAAGGGGAGTTCCATGTCGAATTTTCCATTTGTGCGTTCTGAGCATGCGCCAATATGAGCATATGCACGAATTTTTCATTTGTGCGTTCTGAGCATGCGCCAATATGAGCATATGCACGAATTTTTCATTTGTGCGTTCTGAGCATGCGCCAATATGAGCATATGCACGAATTTTTCATTTGTGCGTTCTGAGCATGCGCCAATATGAGCATATGCACGAATTTTTCATTTGTGCGTTCTGAGCATGCGCCAATATGAGCATATGCACGAATTTTTCATTTGTGCGTTCTGAGCATGCGCCAATATGAGCATATGCACGAATTTTTCATTTGTGCGTTCTGAGCATGCGCCAATATGAGCATATGCACGAATTTTTCATTTGTGCGTTCTGAGCATGCGCCAATATGAGCATATGCACGAATTTTTCATTTGTGCGTTCTGAGCATGCGCCAATATGAGCATATGCACGAATTTTTCATTTGTGCGTTCTGAGCATGCGCCAATATGAGCATATGCACGAATTTTTCATTTGTGCGTTCTGAGCATGCGCCAATATGAGCATATGCACGAATTTTTCATTTGTGCTCTCTGAGCATGCGCCAATATGAGCATATGCACGAATTTTTCATTTGTGCGTTCTGAGCATGCGCCAATATGAGCATATGCACGAATTTTTCATTTGTGCGTTCTGAGCATGCGCCAATATGAGCATATGCACGAATTTTTCATTTGTGCGTTCTGAGCATGCGCCAATATGAGCATATGCACGAATTTTTCATTTGTGCGTTCTGAGCATGCGCCAATATGAGCATATGCACGAATTTTTCATTTGTGCGTTCTGAGCATGCGCCAATATGAGCATATGCACGAATTTTTAATTTGTGCGTTCTGAGCATGCGCCAATATGAGCATATGCACGAATTTTTCATTTGTGCGTTCTGAGCATGCGCCAATATGAGCATATGCACGAATTTTTCATTTGTGCGTTCTGAGCATGCGCCAATATGAGCATATGCACGAATTTTTCATTTGTGCGTTCTGAGCATGCGCCAATATGAGCATATGCACGAATTTTTCATTTGTGCGTTCTGAGCATGCGCCAATATGAGCATATGCACGAATTTTTCATTTGTGCGTTCTGAGCATGCGCCAATATGAGCATATGCACGAATTTTCATTTGTGCGTTCTGAGCATGCGCACAAATTTTTCATTTGTGCGTTCTGAGCATGCGCCAATATGAGCATATGCACGAATTTTTAATTTGTGCGTTCTGAGCATGCGCCAATATGAGCATATGCACGAATTTTTCATTTGTGCGTTCTGAGCATGCGCCAATATGAGCATATGCACGAATTTTTCATTTGTGCGTTCTGAGCATGCGCCAATATGAGCATATGCACGAATTTTTCATTTGTGCGTTCTGAGCATGCGCCACAAATTTTTCATTTGTGCGTTCTGAGCATGCGCCAATATGAGCATATGCACGAATTTTTCATTTGTGCGTTCTGAGCATGCGCCAATATGAGCATATGCACGAATTTTTCATTTGTGCGTTCTGAGCATGCGCCAATATGAGCATATGCACGAATTTTTCATTTGTGCGTTCTGAGCATGCGCCAATATGAGCATATGCACGAATTTTTCATTTGTGCGTTCTGAGCATGCGCCAATATGAGCATATGCACGAATTTTTCATTTGTGCGTTCTGAGCATGCGCCAATATGAGCATATGCACGAATTTTTCATTTGTGCGTTCTGAGCATGCGCCAATATGAGCATATGCACGAATTTTTCATTTGTGCGTTCTGAGCATGCGCCAATATGAGCATATGCACGAATTTTTCATTTGTGCGTTCTGAGCATGCGCCAATATGAGCATATGCACGAATTTTTCATTTGTGCGTTCTGAGCATGCGCCAATATGAGCATATGCACGAATTTTTCATTTGTGCGTTCTGAGCATGCGCCAATATGAGCATATGCACGAATTTTTCATTTGTGCGTTCTGAGCATGCGCCAATATGAGCATATGCACGAATTTTTCATTTGTGCGTTCTGAGCATGCGCCAATATGAGCATATGCACGAATTTTTCATTTGTGCGTTCTGAGCATGCGCCAATATGAGCATATGCACGAATTTTTCATTTGTGCGTTCTGAGCATGCGCCAATATGAGCATATGCACGAATTTTTCATTTGTGCGTTCTGAGCATGCGCCAATATGAGCATATGCACGAATTTTTCATTTGTGCGTTCTGAGCATGCGCCAATATGAGCATATGCACGAATTTTTCATTTGTGCGTTCTGAGCATGCGCCAATATGAGCATATGCACGAATTTTTCATTTGTGCGTTCTGAGCATGCGCCAATATGAGCATATGCACGAATTTTTCATTTGTGCGTTCTGAGCATGCGCCAATATGAGCATATGCACGAATTTTTCATTTGTGCGTTCTGAGCATGCGCCAATATGAGCATATGCACGAATTTTTCATTTGTGCGTTCTGAGCATGCGCACAAATTTTTCATTTGTGCGTTCTGAGCATGCGCCAATATGAGCATATGCACGAATTTTTCATTTGTGCGTTCTGAGCATGCGCCAATATGAGCATATGCACGAATTTTTCATTTGTGCGTTCTGAGCATGCGCCAATATGAGCATATGCACGAATTTTTCATTTGTGCGTTCTGAGCATGCGCCAATATGAGCATATGCACGAATTTTTCATTTGTGCGTTCTGAGCATGCGCCAATATGAGCATATGCACGAATTTTTCATTTGTGCGTTCTGAGCATGCGCCAATATGAGCATATGCACGAATTTTTCATTTGTGCGTTCTGAGCATGCGCCAATATGAGCATATGCACGAATTTTTCATTTGTGCGTTCTGAGCATGCGCCAATATGAGCATATGCACGAATTTTTCATTTGTGCGTTCTGAGCATGCGCCAATATGAGCATATGCACGAATTTTTCATTTGTGCGTTCTGAGCATGCGCCAATATGAGCATATGCACGAATTTTTCATTTGTGCGTTCTGAGCATGCGCCAATATGAGCATATGCACGAATTTTTCATTTGTGCGTTCTGAGCATGCGCCAATATGAGCATATGCACGAATTTTTCATTTGTGCGTTCTGAGCATGCGCCAATATGAGCATATGCACGAATTTTTCATTTGTGCGTTCTGAGCATGCGCCAATATGAGCATATGCACGAATTTTTCATTTGTGCGTTCTGAGCATGCGCCAATATGAGCATATGCACGAATTTTTCATTTGTGCGTTCTGAGCATGCGCCAATATGAGCATATGCACGAATTTTTCATTTGTGCGTTCTGAGCATGCGCCAATATGAGCATATGCACGAATTTTTCATTTGTGCGTTCTGAGCATGCGCCAATATGAGCATATGCACGAATTTTTCATTTGTGCGTTCTGAGCATGCGCCAATATGAGCATATGCACGAATTTTTCATTTGTGCGTTCTGAGCATGCGCCAATATGAGCATATGCACGAATTTTTCATTTGTGCGTTCTGAGCATGCGCCAATATGAGCATATGCACGAATTTTTCATTTGTGCGTTCTGAGCATGCGCCAATATGAGCATATGCACGAATTTTTCATTTGTGCGTTCTGAGCATGCGCCAATATGAGCATATGCACGAATTTTTCATTTGTGCGTTCTGAGCATGCGCCAATATGAGCATATGCACGAATTTTTCATTTGTGCGTTCTGAGCATGCGCCAATATGAGCATATGCACGAATTTTTCATTTGTGCGTTCTGAGCATGCGCCAATATGAGCATATGCACGAATTTTTCATTTGTGCGTTCTGAGCATGCGCCAATATGAGCATATGCACGAATTTTTCATTTGTGCGTTCTGAGCATGCGCCAATATGAGCATATGCACGAATTTTTCATTTGTGCGTTCTGAGCATGCGCCAATATGAGCATATGCACGAATTTTTCATTTGTGCGTTCTGAGCATGCGCCAATATGAGCATATGCACGAATTTTTCATTTGTGCGTTCTGAGCATGCGCCAATATGAGCATATGCACGAATTTTTCATTTGTTCGTTCTGAGCATGCGCACAAATTTTTCATTTGTGCGTTCTGAGCATGCGCCAATATGAGCATATGCACGAATTTTTAATTTGTGCGTTCTGAGCATGCGCCAATATGAGCATATGCACGAATTTTTCATTTGTGCGTTCTGAGCATGCGCCAATATGAGCATATGCACGAATTTTTCATTTGTGCGTTCTGAGCATGCGCCAATATGAGCATATGCACGAATTTTTCATTTGTGCGTTCTGAGCATGCGCCAATATGAGCATATGCACGAATTTTTCATTTGTGCGTTCTGAGCATGCGCCAATATGAGCATATGCACGAATTTTTCATTTGTGCGTTCTGAGCATGCGCCAATATGAGCATATGCACGAATTTTTCATTTGTGCGTTCTGAGCATGCGCCAATATGAGCATATGCACGAATTTTTCATTTGTGCGTTCTGAGCATGCGCCAATATGAGCATATGCACGAATTTTTCATTTGTGCGTTCTGAGCATGCGCCAATATGAGCATATGCACGAATTTTTCATTTGTGCGTTCTGAGCATGCGCCAATATGAGCATATGCACGAATTTTTCATTTGTGCGTTCTGAGCATGCGCCAATATGAGCATATGCACGAATTTTTCATTTGTGCGTTCTGAGCATGCGCCAATATGAGCATATGCACGAATTTTTCATTTGTGCGTTCTGAGCATGCGCCAATATGAGCATATGCACGAATTTTTCATTTGTGCGTTCTGAGCATGCGCCAATATGAGCATATGCACGAATTTTTCATTTGTGCGTTCTGAGCATGCGCCAATATGAGCATATGCACGAATTTTTCATTTGTGCGTTCTGAGCATGCGCCAATATGAGCATATGCACGAATTTTTCATTTGTGCGTTCTGAGCATGCGCCAATATGAGCATATTCACGAATTTTATATTTGTGCGTTCTGAGCATGCGCCAATATGAGCATATGCACGAATTTTTCATTTGTGCGTTCTGAGCATGCGCCAATATGAGCATATGCACGAATTTTTCATTTGTGCGTTCTGAGCATGCGCCAATATGAGCATATGCACGAATTTTTCATTTGTGCGTTCTGAGCATGCGCCAATATGAGCATATGCACGAATTTTTCATTTGTGCGTTCTGAGCATGCGCCAATATGAGCATATGCACGAATTTTTCATTTGTGCGTTCTGAGCATGCGCCAATATGAGCATATGCACGAATTTTTCATTTGTGCGTTCTGAGCATGCGCCAATATGAGCATATGCACGAATTTTTCATTTGTGCGTTCTGAGCATGCGCCAATATGAGCATATGCACGAATTTTTCATTTGTGCGTTCTGAGCATGCGCCAATATGAGCATATGCACGAATTTTTCATTTGTGCGTTCTGAGCATGCGCCAATATGAGCATATGCACGAATTTTTCATTTGTGCGTTCTGAGCATGCGCCAATATGAGCATATGCACGAATTTTTCATTTGTGCGTTCTGAGCATGCGCCAATATGAGCATATGCACGAATTTTTCATTTGTGCGTTCTGAGCATGCGCCAATATGAGCATATGCACGAATTTTTCATTTGTGCGTTCTGAGCATGCGCCAATATGAGCATATCCACGAATTTTCATTTGTGCGTTCTGAGCATGCGCCAATATGAGCATATGCACGAATTTTTCATTTGTGCGTTCTGAGCATGCGCCAATATGAGCATATGCACGAATTTTTCATTTGTGCGTTCTGAGCATGCGCCAATATGAGCATATGCAAATACGAATTTTTCATTTGTGCGTTCTGAGCATGCGCCAATATGAGCATATGCACGAATTTTTCATTTGTGCGTTCTGAGCATGCGCCAATATGAGCATATGCACGAATTTTTCATTTGTGCGTTCTGAGCATGCGCCAATATGAGCATATGCACGAATTTTTCATTTGTGCGTTCTGAGCATGCGCCAATATGAGCATATGCACGAATTTTTCATTTGTGCGTTCTGAGCATGCGCCAATATGAGCATATGCACGAATTTTTCATTTGTGCGTTCTGAGCATGCGCCAATATGAGCATATGCACGAATTTTTCATTTGTGCGTTCTGAGCATGCGCCAATATGAGCATATGCACGAATTTTTCATTTGTGCGTTCTGAGCATGCGCCAATATGAGCATATGCACGAATTTTTCATTTGTGCGTTCTGAGCATGCGCCAATATGAGCATATGCACGAAATTTTTCATTTGTGCGTTCTGAGCATGCGCCAATATGAGCATATGCACGAATTTTTCATTTGTGCGTTCTGAGCATGCGCCAATATGAGCATATGCACGAATTTTTCATTTGTGCGTTCTGAGCATGCGCCAATATGAGCATATGCACGAATTTTTCATTTGTGCGTTCTGAGCATGCGCCAATATGAGCATATGCACGAATTTTTCATTTGTGCGTTCTGAGCATGCGCCAATATGAGCATATGCACGAATTTTTATTTGTGCGTTCTGAGCATGCGCCAATATGAGCATATGCACGAATTTTTCATTTGTGCGTTCTGAGCATGCGCCAATATGAGCATATGCACGAATTTTTCATTTGTGCGTTCTGAGCATGCGCCAATATGAGCATATGCACGAATTTTTCATTTGTGCGTTCTGAGCATGCGCCAATATGAGCATATGCACGAATTTTTCATTTGTGCGTTCTGAGCATGCGCCAATATGAGCATATGCACGAATTTTTCATTTGTGCGTTCTGAGCATGCGCCAATATGAGCATATGCACGAATTTTTCATTTGTGCGTTCTGAGCATGCGCCAATATGAGCATATGCACGAATTTTTCATTTGTGCGTTCTGAGCATGCGCCAATATGAGCATATGCACGAATTTTTCATTTGTGCGTTCTGAGCATGCGCCAATATGAGCATATGCACGAATTTTTCATTTGTGCGTTCTGAGCATGCGCCAATATGAGCATATGCACGAATTTTTCATTTGTGCGTTCTGAGCATGCGCCAATATGAGCATATGCACGAATTTTTCATTTGTGCGTTCTGAGCATGCGCCAATATGAGCATATGCACGAATTTTTCATTTGTGCGTTCTGAGCATGCGCCAATATGAGCATATGCACGAATTTTTCATTTGTGCGTTCTGAGCATGCGCCAATATGAGCATATGCACGAATTTTTCATTTGTGCGTTCTGAGCATGCGCCAATATGAGCATATGCACGAATTTTTCATTTGTGCGTTCTGAGCATGCGCCAATATGAGCATATGCACGAATTTTTCATTTGTGCGTTCTGAGCATGCGCACAAATTTTTCATTTGTGCGTTCTGAGCATGCGCCAATATGAGCATATGCACGAATTTTTCATTTGTGCGTTCTGAGCATGCGCCAATATGAGCATATGCACGAATTTTTCATTTGTGCGTTCTGAGCATGCGCCAATATGAGCATATGCACGAATTTTTCATTTGTGCGTTCTGAGCATGCGCCAATATGAGCATATGCACGAATTTTTCATTTGTGCGTTCTGAGCATGCGCCAATATGAGCATATGCACGAATTTTTCATTTGTGCGTTCTGAGCATGCGCCAATATGAGCATATGCACGAATTTTTCATTTGTGCGTTCTGAGCATGCGCCAATATGAGCATATGCACGAATTTTTCATTTGTGCGTTCTGAGCATGCGCCAATATGAGCATATGCACACGAATTTTTCATTTGTGCGTTCTGAGCATGCGCCAATATGAGCATATGCACGAATTTTTCATTTGTGCGTTCTGAGCATGCGCCAATATGAGCATATGCACGAATTTTTCATTTGTGCGTTCTGAGCATGCGCCAATATGAGCATATGCACGAATTTTTCATTTGTGCGTTCTGAGCATGCGCCAATATGAGCATATGCACGAATTTTTCATTTGTGCGTTCTGAGCATGCGCCAATATGAGCATATGCACGAATTTTTCATTTGTGCGTTCTGAGCATGCGCCAATATGAGCATATGCACGAATTTTTCATTTGTGCGTTCTGAGCATGCGCCAATATGAGCATATGCACGAATTTTTCATTTGTGCGTTCTGAGCATGCGCCAATATGAGCATATGCACGAATTTTTCATTTGTGCGTTCTGAGCATGCGCCAATATGAGCATATGCACGAATTTTTCATTTGTGCGTTCTGAGCATGCGCCAATATGAGCATATGCACGAATTTTTCATTTGTGCGTTCTGAGCATGCGCACAAATTTTTCATTTGTGCGTTCTGAGCATGCGCCAATATGAGCATATGCACGAATTTTTCATTTGTGCGTTCTGAGCATGCGCCAATATGAGCATATGCACGAATTTTTCATTTGTGCGTTCTGAGCATGCGCCAATATGAGCATATGCACGAATTTTTCATTTGTGCGTTCTGAGCATGCGCCAATATGAGCATATGCACGAATTTTTCATTTGTGCGTTCTGAGCATGCGCCAATATGAGCATATGCACGAATTTTTCATTTGTGCGTTCTGAGCATGCGCCAATATGAGCATATGCACGAATTTTTCATTTGTGCGTTCTGAGCATGCGCCAATATGAGCATATGCACGAATTTTTCATTTGTGCGTTCTGAGCATGCGCCAATATGAGCATATGCACGAATTTTTCATTTGTGCGTTCTGAGCATGCGCCAATATGAGCATATGCACGAATTTTTCATTTGTGCGTTCTGAGCATGCGCCAATATGAGCATATGCACGAATTTTTCATTTGTGCGTTCTGAGCATGCGCCAATATGAGCATATGCACGAATTTTTCATTTGTGCGTTCTGAGCATGCGCCAATATGAGCATATGCACGAATTTTTCATTTGTGCGTTCTGAGCATGCGCCAATATGAGCATATGCACGAATTTTTCATTTGTGCGTTCTGAGCATGCGCCAATATGAGCATATGCACGAATTTTTCATTTGTGCGTTCTGAGCATGCGCCAATATGAGCATATGCACGAATTTTTCATTTGTGCGTTCTGAGCATGCGCCAATATGAGCATATGCACGAATTTTTCATTTGTGCGTTCTGAGCATGCGCCAATATGAGCATATGCACGAATTTTTCATTTGTGCGTTCTGAGCATGCGCCAATATGAGCATATGCACGAATTTTTCATTTGTGCGTTCTGAGCATGCGCCAATATGAGCATATGCACGAATTTTTCATTTGTGCGTTCTGAGCATGCGCCAATATGAGCATATGCACGAATTTTTCATTTGTGCGTTCTGAGCATGCGCCAATATGAGCATATGCACGAATTTTTTCATTTGTGCGTTCTGAGCATGCGCCAATATGAGCATATGCACGAATTTTTCATTTGTGCGTTCTGAGCATGCGCCAATATGAGCATATGCACGAATTTTTCATTTGTGCGTTCTGAGCATGCGCCAATATGAGCATATGCACGAATTTTTCATTTGTGCGTTCTGAGCATGCGCCAATATGAGCATATGCACGAATTTTTCATTTGTGCGTTCTGAGCATGCGCCAATATGAGCATATGCACGAATTTTTCATTTGTGCGTTCTGAGCATGCGCCAATATGAGCATATGCACGAATTTTTCATTTGTGCGTTCTGAGCATGCGCCAATATGAGCATATGCACGAATTTTTCATTTGTGCGTTCTGAGCATGCGCCAATATGAGCATATGCACGAATTTTTCATTTGTGCGTTCTGAGCATGCGCCAATATGAGCATATGCACGAATTTTTCATTTGTGCGTTCTGAGCATGCGCCAATATGAGCATATGCACGAATTTTTCATTTGTGCGTTCTGAGCATGCGCCAATATGAGCATATGCACGAATTTTTCATTTGTGCGTTCTGAGCATGCGCCAATATGAGCATATGCACGAATTTTTCATTTGTGCGTTCTGAGCATGCGCCAATATGAGCATATGCACGAATTTTTCATTTGTGCGTTCTGAGCATGCGCCAATATGAGCATATGCACGAATTTTTCATTTGTGCGTTCTGAGCATGCGCCAATATGAGCATATGCAAATACAGGGGTGTTCCATGTCGAATTTTTCATTTGTGCGTTCTGAGCATGCGCCAATATGAGCATATGCACGAATTTTTCATTTGTGCGTTCTGAGCATGCGCCAATATGAGCATATGCACGAATTTTTCATTTGTGCGTTCTGAGCATGCGCCAATATGAGCATATGCACGAATTTTTCATTTGTGCGTTCTGAGCATGCGCCAATATGAGCATATGCACGAATTTTTCATTTGTGCGTTCTGAGCATGCGCCAATATGAGCATATGCACGAATTTTTCATTTGTGCGTTCTGAGCATGCGCCAATATGAGCATATGCACGAATTTTTCATTTGTGCGTTCTGAGCATGCGCCAATATGAGCATATGCACGAATTTTTCATTTGTGCGTTCTGAGCATGCGCCAATATGAGCATATGCACGAATTTTTCATTTGTGCGTTCTGAGCATGCGCCAATATGAGCATATGCACGAATTTTTCATTTGTGCGTTCTGAGCATGCGCCAATATGAGCATATGCACGAATTTTTCATTTGTGCGTTCTGAGCATGCGCCAATATGAGCATATGCACGAATTTTTCATTTGTGCGTTCTGAGCATGCGCACAAATTTTTCATTTGTGCGTTCTGAGCATGCGCCAATATGAGCATATGCACGAATTTTTCATTTGTGCGTTCTGAGCATGCGCCAATATGAGCATATGCACGAATTTTTCATTTGTGCGTTCTGAGCATGCGCCAATATGAGCATATGCACGAATTTTTCATTTGTGCGTTCTGAGCATGCGCCAATATGAGCATATGCACGAATTTTTCATTTGTGCGTTCTGAGCATGCGCCAATATGAGCATATGCACGAATTTTTCATTTGTGCGTTCTGAGCATGCGCCAATATGAGCATATGCACGAATTTTTCATTTGTGCGTTCTGAGCATGCGCCAATATGAGCATATGCAAACATGTCGAATTTTTCATTTGTGCGTTCTGAGCATGCGCCAATATGAGCATATGCACGAATTTTTCATTTGTGCGTTCTGAGCATGCGCCAATATGAGCATATGCACGAATTTTTCATTTGTGCGTTCTGAGCATGCGCCAATATGAGCATATGCACGAATTTTTCATTTGTGCGTTCTGAGCATGCGCCAATATGAGCATATGCACGAATTTTTCATTTGTGCGTTCTGAGCATGCGCCAATATGAGCATATGCACGAATTTTTCATTTGTGCGTTCTGAGCATGCGCCAATATGAGCATATGCACGAATTTTTCATTTGTGCGTTCTGAGCATGCGCCAATATGAGCATATGCACGAATTTTTCATTTGTGCGTTCTGAGCATGCGCCAATATGAGCATATGCACGAATTTTTCATTTGTGCGTTCTGAGCATGCGCCAATATGAGCATATGCACGAATTTTTCATTTGTGCGTTCTGAGCATGCGCCAATATGAGCATATGCACGAATTTTTCATTTGTGCGTTCTGAGCATGCGCCAATATGAGCATATGCACGAATTTTTCATTTGTGCGTTCTGAGCATGCGCCAATATGAGCATATGCACGAATTTTTCATTTGTGCGTTCTGAGCATGCGCCAATATGAGCATATGCACGAATTTTTCATTTGTGCGTTCTGAGCATGCGCCAATATGAGCATATGCACGAATTTTTCATTTGTGCGTTCTGAGCATGCGCCAATATGAGCATATGCACGAATTTTTCATTTGTGCGTTCTGAGCATGCGCCAATATGAGCATATGCACGAATTTTTCATTTGTGCGTTCTGAGCATGCGCCAATATGAGCATATGCACGAATTTTTCATTTGTGCGTTCTGAGCATGCGCCAATATGAGCATATGCACGAATTTTTCATTTGTGCGTTCTGAGCATGCGCCAATATGAGCATATGCACGAATTTTTCATTTGTGCGTTCTGAGCATGCGCCAATATGAGCATATGCACGAATTTTTCATTTGTGCGTTCTGAGCATGCGCCAATATGAGCATATGCACGAATTTTTCATTTGTGCGTTCTGAGCATGCGCCAATATGAGCATATGCACGAATTTTTCATTTGTGCGTTCTGAGCATGCGCCAATATGAGCATATGCACGAATTTTCATTTGTGCGTTCTGAGCATGCGCACAAATTTTTCATTTGTGCGTTCTGAGCATGCGCCAATATGAGCATATGCACGAATTTTTCATTTGTGCGTTCTGAGCATGCGCCAATATGAGCATATGCACGAATTTTCATTTGTGCGTTCTGAGCATGCGCCAATATGAGCATATGCACGAATTTTTCATTTGTGCGTTCTGAGCATGCGCCAATATGAGCATATGCACGAATTTTTCATTTGTGCGTTCTGAGCATGCGCCAATATGAGCATATGCACGAATTTTTCATTTGTGCGTTCTGAGCATGCGCCAATATGAGCATATGCACGAATTTTTCATTTGTGCGTTCTGAGCATGCGCCAATATGAGCATATGCACGAATTTTTCATTTGTGCGTTCTGAGCATGCGCCAATATGAGCATATGCACGAATTTTTCATTTGTGCGTTCTGAGCATGCGCCAATATGAGCATATGCACGAATTTTTCATTTGTGCGTTCTGAGCATGCGCACAAATTTTTCATTTGTGCGTTCTGAGCATGCGCCAATATGAGCATATGCACGAATTTTTCATTTGTGCGTTCTGAGCATGCGCCAATATGAGCATATGCACGAATTTTTCATTTGTGCGTTCTGAGCATGCGCCAATATGAGCATATGCACGAATTTTTCATTTGTGCGTTCTGAGCATGCGCCAATATGAGCATATGCACGAATTTTTCATTTGTGCGTTCTGAGCATGCGCCAATATGAGCATATGCACGAATTTTTCATTTGTGCGTTCTGAGCATGCGCCAATATGAGCATATGCACGAATTTTTCATTTGTGCGTTCTGAGCATGCGCCAATATGAGCATATGCACGAATTTTTCATTTGTGCGTTCTGAGCATGCGCCAATATGAGCATATGCACGAATTTTTCATTTGTGCGTTCTGAGCATGCGCCAATATGAGCATATGCACGAATTTTTCATTTGTGCGTTCTGAGCATGCGCACAAATTTTTCATTTGTGCGTTCTGAGCATGCGCCAATATGAGCATATGCACGAATTTTTCATTTGTGCGTTCTGAGCATGCGCCAATATGAGCATATGCACGAATTTTTCATTTGTGCGTTCTGAGCATGCGCCAATATGAGCATATGCACGAATTTTTCATTTGTGCGTTCTGAGCATGCGCCAATATGAGCATATGCACGAATTTTTCATTTGTGCGTTCTGAGCATGCGCCAATATGAGCATATGCACGAATTTTTCATTTGTGCGTTCTGAGCATGCGCCAATATGAGCATATGCACGAATTTTTCATTTGTGCGTTCTGAGCATGCGCCAATATGAGCATATGCACGAATTTTTCATTTGTGCGTTCTGAGCATGCGCCAATATGAGCATATGCACGAATTTTTCATTTGTGCGTTCTGAGCATGCGCCAATATGAGCATATGCACGAATTTTTCATTTGTGCGTTCTGAGCATGCGCCAATATGAGCATATGCACGAATTTTTCATTTGTGCGTTCTGAGCATGCGCCAATATGAGCATATGCACGAATTTTTCATTTGTGCGTTCTGAGCATGCGCCAATATGAGCATATGCACGAATTTTTCATTTGTGCGTTCTGAGCATGCGCCAATATGAGCATATGCACGAATTTTTCATTTGTGCGTTCTGAGCATGCGCCAATATGAGCATATGCACGAATTTTTCATTTGTGCGTTCTGAGCATGCGCCAATATGAGCATATGCACGAATTTTTCATTTGTGCGTTCTGAGCATGCGCCAATATGAGCATATGCACGAATTTTTCATTTGTGCGTTCTGAGCATGCGCCAATATGAGCATATGCACGAATTTTTCATTTGTGCGTTCTGAGCATGCGCCAATATGAGCATATGCACGAATTTTTCATTTGTGCGTTCTGAGCATGCGCCAATATGAGCATATGCACGAATTTTTCATTTGTGCGTTCTGAGCATGCGCCAATATGAGCATATGCACGAATTTTTCATTTGTGCGTTCTGAGCATGCGCCAATATGAGCATATGCACGAATTTTTCATTTGTGCGTTCTGAGCATGCGCCAATATGAGCATATGCACGAATTTTTCATTTGTGCGTTCTGAGCATGCGCCAATATGAGCATATGCACGAATTTTTCATTTGTGCGTTCTGAGCATGCGCCAATATGAGCATATGCACGAATTTTTCATTTGTGCGTTCTGAGCATGCGCCAATATGAGCATATGCACGAATTTTTCATTTGTGCGTTCTGAGCATGCGCCAATATGAGCATATGCACGAATTTTTCATTTGTGCGTTCTGAGCATGCGCCAATATGAGCATATGCACGAATTTTTCATTTGTGCGTTCTGAGCATGCGCCAATATGAGCATATGCACGAATTTTTCATTTGTGCGTTCTGAGCATGCGCCAATATGAGCATATGCACGAATTTTTCATTTGTGCGTTCTGAGCATGCGCCAATATGAGCATATGCACGAATTTTTCATTTGTGCGTTCTGAGCATGCGCCAATATGAGCATATGCACGAATTTTTCATTTGTGCGTTCTGAGCATGCGCCAATATGAGCATATGCACGAATTTTTCATTTGTGCGTTCTGAGCATGCGCACAAATTTTTCATTTGTGCGTTCTGAGCATGCGCCAATATGAGCATATGCACGAATTTTTCATTTGTGCGTTCTGAGCATGCGCCAATATGAGCATATGCACGAATTTTTCATTTGTGCGTTCTGAGCATGCGCCAATATGAGCATATGCACGAATTTTTCATTTGTGCGTTCTGAGCATGCGCCAATATGAGCATATGCACGAATTTTTCATTTGTGCGTTCTGAGCATGCGCCAATATGAGCATATGCACGAATTTTTCATTTGTGCGTTCTGAGCATGCGCCAATATGAGCATATGCACGAATTTTTCATTTGTGCGTTCTGAGCATGCGCCAATATGAGCATATGCACGAATTTTTCATTTGTGCGTTCTGAGCATGCGCCAATATGAGCATATGCACGAATTTTTCATTTGTGCGTTCTGAGCATGCGCCAATATGAGCATATGCACGAATTTTTCATTTGTGCGTTCTGAGCATGCGCCAATATGAGCATATGCACGAATTTTTCATTTGTGCGTTCTGAGCATGCGCCAATATGAGCATATGCACGAATTTTTCATTTGTGCGTTCTGAGCATGCGCACAAATTTTTCATTTGTGCGTTCTGAGCATGCGCCAATATGAGCATATGCACGAATTTTTCATTTGTGCGTTCTGAGCATGCGCCAATATGAGCATATGCACGAATTTTTCATTTGTGCGTTCTGAGCATGCGCCAATATGAGCATATGCACGAATTTTTCATTTGTGCGTTCTGAGCATGCGCCAATATGAGCATATGCACGAATTTTTCATTTGTGCGTTCTGAGCATGCGCCAATATGAGCATATGCACGAATTTTTCAATTTGTGCGTTCTGAGCATGCGCCAATATGAGTATATGCACGAATTTTTCATTTGTGCGTTCTGAGCATGCGCCAATATGAGCATATGCACGAATTTTTCATTTGTGCGTTCTGAGCATGCGCCAATATGAGCATATGCACGAATTTTTCATTTGTGCGTTCTGAGCATGCGCCAATATGAGCATATGCACGAATTTTTCATTTGTGCGTTCTGAGCATGCGCCAATATGAGCATATGCACGAATTTTTCATTTGTGCGTTCTGAGCATGCGCCAATATGAGCATATGCACGAATTTTTCATTTGTGCGTTCTGAGCATGCGCCAATATGAGCATATGCACGAATTTTTCATTTGTGCGTTCTGAGCATGCGCCAATATGAGCATATGCCGAATTTTTCATTTGTGCGTTCTGAGCATGCGCACAAATTTTTCATTTGTGCGTTCTGAGCATGCGCCAATATGAGCATATGCACGAATTTTTCATTTGTGCGTTCTGAGCATGCGCCAATATGAGCATATGCACGAATTTTTCATTTGTGCGTTCTGAGCATGCGCCAATATGAGCATATGCACGAATTTTTCATTTGTGCGTTCTGAGCATGCGCCAATATGAGCATATGCACGAATTTTTCATTTGTGCGTTCTGAGCATGCGCCAATATGAGCATATGCACGAATTTTTCATTTGTGCGTTCTGAGCATGCGCCAATATGAGCATATGCACGAATTTTTCATTTGTGCGTTCTGAGCATGCGCCAATATGAGCATATGCACGAATTTTTCATTTGTGCGTTCTGAGCATGCGCCAATATGAGCATATGCACGAATTTTTCATTTGTGCGTTCTGAGCATGCGCCAATATGAGCATATGCACGAATTTTTCATTTGTGCGTTCTGAGCATGCGCCAATATGAGCATATGCACGAATTTTTCATTTGTGCGTTCTGAGCATGCGCCAATATGAGCATATGCACGAATTTTTCATTTGTGCGTTCTGAGCATGCGCATAAATTTTCATTTGTGCGTTCTGAGCATGCGCCAATATGAGCATATGCACGAATTTTTCATTTGTGCGTTCTGAGCATGCGCCAATATGAGCATATGCACGAATTTTTCATTTGTGCGTTCTGAGCATGCGCCAATATGAGCATATGCACGAATTTTTCATTTGTGCGTTCTGAGCATGCGCCAATATGAGCATATGCACGAATTTTTCATTTGTGCGTTCTGAGCATGCGCCAATATGAGCATATGCACGAATTTTTCATTTGTGCGTTCTGAGCATGCGCCAATATGAGCATATGCACGAATTTTTCATTTGTGCGTTCTGAGCATGCGCCAATATGAGCATATGCACGAATTTTTCATTTGTGCGTTCTGAGCATGCGCCAATATGAGCATATGCACGAATTTTTCATTTGTGCGTTCTGAGCATGCGCCAATATGAGCATATGCACGAATTTTTCATTTGTGCGTTCTGAGCATGCGCCAATATGAGCATATGCACGAATTTTTCATTTGTGCGTTCTGAGCATGCGCCAATATGAGCATATGCACGAATTTTTCATTTGTGCGTTCTGAGCATGCGCCAATATGAGCATATGCACGAATTTTTCATTTGTGCGTTCTGAGCATGCGCCAATATGAGCATATGCACGAATTTTTCATTTGTGCGTTCTGAGCATGCGCCAATATGAGCATATGCACGAATTTTTCATTTGTGCGTTCTGAGCATGCGCCAATATGAGCATATGCACGAATTTTTCATTTGTGCGTTCTGAGCATGCGCCAATATGAGCATATGCACGAATTTTTCATTTGTGCGTTCTGAGCATGCGCCAATATGAGCATATGCACGAATTTTTCATTTGTGCGTTCTGAGCATGCGCACAAATTTTTCATTTGTGCGTTCTGAGCATGCGCCAATATGAGCATATGCACGAATTTTTCATTTGTGCGTTCTGAGCATGCGCCAATATGAGCATATGCACGAATTTTTCATTTGTGCGTTCTGAGCATGCGCCAATATGAGCATATGCACGAATTTTTCATTTGTGCGTTCTGAGCATGCGCCAATATGAGCATATGCACGAATTTTTCATTTGTGCGTTCTGAGCATGCGCCAATATGAGCATATGCACGAATTTTTCATTTGTGCGTTCTGAGCATGCGCCAATATGAGCATATGCACGAATTTTTCATTTGTGCGTTCTGAGCATGCGCCAATATGAGCATATGCACGAATTTTTCATTTGTGCGTTCTGAGCATGCGCCAATATGAGCATATGCACGAATTTTTCATTTGTGCGTTCTGAGCATGCGCCAATATGAGCATATGCACGAATTTTTCATTTGTGCGTTCTGAGCATGCGCCAATATGAGCATATGCACGAATTTTTCATTTGTGCGTTCTGAGCATGCGCCAATATGAGCATATGCACGAATTTTTCATTTGTGCGTTCTGAGCATGCGCCAATATGAGCATATGCACAAATTTTTCATTTGTGCGTTCTGAGCATGCGCCAATATGAGCATATGCAAATACAACCTCGTACCCAGGGTCTGTCCTCGGAGGAGAGACCCTGGTATCGGCTGGTCACGTGATAGCATGAAAATTCTCCTCTCGTGGGAGGGTGGGTGAATTATACCATTATGTCATCAGCCTGCATGAAGGATTTTAGCCCGCTCGCAGGCTATTCCGTAAGCCACCATGTTGAAGAATTCGAAGTGTGGGCAATTTCTTTCGTGCTTGGAGTTTGCAATATTAAATAGTTTATACCGTGAAGTTGTTTTAAAACCTAAACAGGTGATTTGCCTAGAAAAGGTATTTTTGAATTTGGATATTCTTGCTGTCCTACCTACTGGATACGGTAAATCGTTGATTTTTTACTTGCTTCCTGCCTTGCTGTATGCGAAGAAGCACGGTGTTTCGAAAAGCAAAGTAAACATATCGTCAATTATTGTAGTCGTATCACCTTTAAACGCGCTGATTGCAAACCAGATATCACGGTTGGACTCGAGTGGAATTCGGGCAACTGCTCTCGACGTAAGATCGTCAATAGAAGTTGAGGAAGAGCAAAACGACCCTGAATCAGAAGTACTTGTCTGTGACTTTCATCTCAGCAACAAAGCCAAGCTTGAAATCGGACACTATAACATTGTGTTCGCACACCCTGAAGCGTTTGTGTCATGTGCTTATGGAAGGAAGTTGATGCAGAGTAAAGCTTACCAGGAAAACGTCTGTGCGATTGTTGTAGACGAAGCCCATTGTATTTTAGAGTGGTAAGTTTAATACTTTAATGATATTTAGTTTTATTTATAATATTTTGCGTAAGAACAAATTCCAAATATGGATTAATTCCCTGGCTAATTTACTCATGATTATAAACGTGTAGTCTTGTCTATCAATAGTCAAATTTGTATATCAAGATTTTTTTACATTTTACTATAAAATTGCTGAGGACAATTGCCCACTCATCTCTTTGGGTTGTTTTATTTTATTGGCTGTTTCTAATAACTCTGTCCAATGCCAAACCAACCAGCACATATAGTGTTGTGCTACTTGTGCATCAACAAAGTTTAACAAAAATACACATATTTTGTCATTTCAGGGGTAAAGATTTCAGAGTGGACTATGGCAACTTGGCTGTTTTGTGTGCAACATTTTCAAGTGCTCCAGTTGTAGCCATGACTGCCACAGCAAATAAAAACGATAGAGAATCTATCAAAAAGTCATTGGGTTTGAAAACATGCGCAGAAGTTGTTGGCAATCCTGACCGAACAAATATTATGTACGAGAAACATTTTAGAGGTGAACCAGATGTGGAATCCCTAGTCATAATTCTTACTCCCATTGCTGAAGGTTTGTTGAAGGAACAGACAAATTATCCTTTGACAATTATCTACATTCCATTGAAGTGGTGTGGATTTGCCTATAAGATATTTGAGTCTGTTTTGGGGAGCAGTCAGTATTTCCCAACAGGATCAATGTCAATACCTGAGAACAGGCTGTTTGCTCAGTTCCATTCACCTCAAACGCAGGAAATGAAAGATGAAGTTCTAAAGCAGCTGTGCTCTTCAGAAAGTACCATAAGGGTTGTATTTGCCACAGTGGCTCTGGGGATGGGGGTTGATATTAAAGGCATACGGAGTATTGTTCATATCACCCCACCATATACCATCCAGGCATACTTCCAAGAAACTGGCAGGGCTGGAAGGGATGGACAACCTGCAACTGCAGTTCTGCACTACAACAATCGTGACATTGCAAAAAACAAAACAGGGATGCAAGAAGCAGTTAGGACTTTTTGCCAAAGCAAGTTTAAGTGTCTTAGAAGTATGTTGCTGACTTCACTAGATACTGACCAAAAATATATCAAGCCAGTTTATCCTAAACACCTTTGCTGTGGTGTTTGTCAGTTAAAATGTGATTGCCCAAGTTGCGTTTAATTTCCCGCACTTGTGCCACCCACCACATAACAGAACTTTGGAACAGAACTGTAGAATATAAATGTATAAGTAATTTATATGTCTGTATGCTTTATATTCAGGAGAGGATATCATGTACTTAGTGGCAAATAGTGTAAATATGTCACTCTGTTGTCAAGTTGAATTGATGATAGACTTGCTACAAGTCTATCTCGCCCCCCCCCCAAAAAAGCTCGGAACTAAAATTAGGATGTCGAAGCTTGAGTCTTCATTGATGATAACCACATTTGTTAAGTTTGTATATAGTTTCCCACTATTTAAAGTATCAGTCAGGAAGTTGTTGTCGTTCATGTTAGTGGAATCTTCACTGCACAAATTGTAAATAAAAATGCCAATTTGAAAAGTACAGTATATTCTACATATACCGCAGTAATGTAATGGACTGCACTGTCCCATTTATTTGCTTTTTTAATCACATCAAACAGATTTTCAGTCCCTTATTGTATACAATATATACAGTTCACATTGTGTGAACAATAACCCAACAGCACAATGGCAGGAAAAGTGAAACTTGAAAAAATCTAAGCCATGTTGCACCATACTTCGTTGCTTTACTCAGTCAAACTCATGACAACTTTACTCGTTGAGGGATTAGCATTAAACATTAATGATTTATCAATAGTTTTTGTCAAATAGTACTGCTTTCTGATGGATCTCCAAAGATTTCCTCTCTGAGTAAAATTGTTTCGAATATACCTTACCGATTATTGCATTTTCCTGAATGGCCTCGTTTTCATGTGGGTTATATTTCGTGCACAGAAGGGTAAGAATAGGTTCGTAAATTAATTGGGCTAAAGATTGAAGAAAATCATATGTATTTGTGCACAAAACATGGGGTATAACCTGTACGTGCGCCTGCCAATCTAAAACAGTCAAACATGGAAACGATGCCATTGGGGAAAATGCAATAAACCTAAAACGGTAAGGTCTATTAGTAGTGAGTAGAGAAAACAGCCACAAGATTGACAAGAATAAAAGAGTAGGTACATTGTGGCTTTAGTGCAATGGCAATTTAGTGCTCTTTTAAACGTCAATTCAGTGCTCGTTAAATATCATCTAATACTAAGGAGCACATTAAGTTGCTAAAATTGTCACTTTGTGCAGGCGTATCATCAACTGTTGGGAAATGCAATGCAATATTCTTTTGATGTCGTTTGAGCCATTCAGAAAACAGTTCCTCATTTAAATTCTCTAACGGGTCAGATGGAATCCCCACAAATGAATTGTGGGATCGTCCAATAACAGGAGAGAAGGGCTTTAACTTGCGCAGATCATGTGAAACTTTATTCTCATCTTGTGAAGAGGACCTATGGGAATGGGCTGACGACTTGGGTTTAATTACTGCTTGTTCCTCAAACACATCAACGACTTTACGAACTCCACCAACTGCCTTGCTCATTCTTCCAATTGCCTTCTCCGTCTTATTGGCACCCATCAAACGAATAAGCCCTTTGAGATCAGCATTTCGGTTTTCTTGCAGTAAGTCGATCTCAATGTTTTTGTCTCTTCCTCCTTTCCAATTAGCCATTGCTGCCCACTTGCACTGATGTGCCTCTCTGGGTGAGAGTAGGACTTCATTCTGCACTGTAGAGATAAGCATCTCGATAGCATACAAATTAAATCCAGAAATAGATGAGAAGTAAAACAACATCTGTTTCTGGATTAGTGCTAAATGCTCCCCATTTCCAGATGCCACAGCATCCTTGCAATCCAGAAGGATCATAAAGGACTTCAGTAGGTTGAGGGCATAGTTGAAGACACCATCTGTGCTGTCATCATCTGCGGATTCCATGCTGTCTTCGTCTGATGTTGGGTAGACGTACTGTGTGACAAACTTGTCCAACATTGCTAGTACTTGGTCCTTCTTTTCTTCATCATTTCCGTCATTGAAGAGAAAAGGATTATTTTCTTTGGAGACTTGTTGACATCTTCCATCTTAAAAAACTCGAGCAGAGCTTCAACCAAGTAACAGTGACCAACACTCATGAAGAGCTGCTCGCAGTATTCGTAGTGCTTCACATCAACCGTCACGTTTCTTCTGTTGAGCACTTCTCGGAAGTATCGCAACGTACCATTTTCTCTTCCGGAATTTTTGTACAGCCGTTTAAAGACCGACTATAAAAAAATTTCAAATTTCCAATTAACTTCACAACAATATAACACTGATATGCTACATGTTGGTATTAAACTACCATACTCTGGCTACTACCAGACAGTTTAACTCATCAATGGAAGACTTCTAAATGTAATGTTTAGTTTCAATATCTCTTGAAGAATAAAATTTACAAAGGCATGGAATACCGTAATGTACAAGTTAATGGGATAGTAACATTACACTGACAACATATTTCCTACACATTTCTTTCACACGAATAACAGTGTGACAATGAAATCTTTCAACAACTTTAACAACTCAAGTATGGTAGTAACACACAAAATAGTCACAAAATAGTCAAAAGGAATAAATTTGACAAAATATAAAAATCTTGCTCTTGAATATCAGCCTATGGCACTATGCAGTACTTTGCAACAACCTATGCCAAGGCATGTTTTAATACCATGGACTGGTGGGGCATTTGCCCCACTGGGCCCCCTTCCTCTGCCCCACAACTGAAGGAAAAAATGGCCTATTGCCACAAAGCCAGCGCCCACGTACAGTATATCTTAGTTATTAGTATGATACTGCTTAAATACAAAATTTGTTGGCGAACATACTTAAACTTACGTTGTGTTCAAATGTTTAGCGTGCAATTTATTACAAATTTCACTATTAAAACTTTGTTTTCAGAAGCCGAGATATTTTAAGAAGTGGGGCATGCCCCCAGACCCCAGACCAGCTAAGTCGTGCCTGCGGCAATCAGCTCACACCTTCGGTGCGAGCAAGCCTCGCATACTATCCTGGGGGGAGGGCAAGGAAATGCATTGACCTATGCCTGGTTGTGCATTGCATTTCTGGAGAGAGGAAATAATGATTAGTTAATAATGAATAGTTAAAACAATTTATTGCCATCCGTTTTTTGTTAAAAATGGCCAGGCCTAATTAGACTAGCTTGTTGTTCTTATAAATGCATTGTAATTGTTTATAGCCTAGCTTAACCCATGAAGCTGCAGGACTATCCTTGTCGAATAAAGTCGTCTGGCATTAGACAAAGTAAAATGATAAAGTTGGGCACATTGCCGCTCAATGGGTTAAGTGCCAATGATGAAATGTATCCCAGAATTAAAATTTGTCATTAAGCAAATGTTTTTAACTTACTACAGGTGTATGTACCACAGAATACCACGGTACCACAGCATACTGTACCAGTCTTATTTATTGATCTTATAAAATTTGGAGGAAACATACTGTGTACTTTATTTTTGTGAATATATATTAGTTTTAGTTTTAATTGACATATAAAAAACAAAAAATGAATATTTCATAAAAATTCTTTAAAATATGTTTTTGATACTTTTTTCCCGCATAATGCCTGTAAAATTCGAAAGTTTAAAAATAAGTTTGCAAACCAGTATAATTTATGTTGATCACAACTTTTGCTTTTGAGTTTATTGAGTTTATTGAGTTTCTCACTAATTGGTCAATTTTACCATTGAAAAACTGTTCAAAATTATTGATAAACCTGGTATACTTTGGTTACACCACTGGTATGCTGTAATGATTTTAGTGTTTACCTTTCAATAAATTAAGTTAGCAATATCAGTACAGTATTATCACACAACATGACACACCAAATCCTGGTACAATTTGATAAACCGTTGCTTATTTATCTCCGTACTGGTATTCTGTGGTACATTAGAGTTTGTTCCACAGAATGTTCAATTAAAAAAAAATATTGAAGCCTATGAAATCTAGCCCAAAAAAACCCAGGAAGAAAAAATATATCGATAAACTATACTAAAAAATATTAAGAAGCCACATTATATATATTTGACAAAAGATATGGAACATGTAAATTTTTGTGGTATTCTGTGGTACATACACCTGTACCATAAGAAAACATAAAGATCCACCTCAGATTAGGAAAAAGATTTAGACAGCAGTTAAAAACACGATAGAACAGCCCAATAAAAATCAATTATTGGCATTTCCAACATTCTGGCTAGATGCTAACAGATGAAAAATTTAAGCTTACCTTTAAAAAACTCCTCTTCGTATGCCATCCAACAATACGATACGGATACAGATGGTCAAGACGCTGCTTCGCCGTATGACAACCAGAACGGAGATCACGTGCACCAGCAAACCTCACTCTTGTTAATTCATCACCAAAACAAGGAATCTTTACTCCTTGAAGTGGATCAAAATCTGATGTTGCAGGTGGGATATGGGATCTAGGTTGATCTGGCCGTGTTGGAACTTCTAGCAAGGGTGGGGAAACAGAGGGTTGGTCTGGCTGATCTTTGCACATACCACTTGTCTTGTATATGTCTTGTGTCCATTCTTCCAACTGATCCAACACATCGACACAATCGCTGTATTTCTTCTCATCCTTCATTAATACTGGCATGGTTATAATTTCTGATTTACAAGATGCTGTAGCAGAATTCTCGTGATTTAGGAGAAGTTCCTCAGGTAGGTAGGATTTAAGGCATGCAAACTCTGGAAACTTCTTGATTAGGATTCTTGCTACCAATATTCTGTACCGATTTTGAATCTCCTTCAATTCTTCCTCCTTTATGCTAACAAGTTCACGAAAGTTGCAAGTCCTTATATCTTTCTGAGGGCCGTCATCAGGTAGGTGGTTACTTGAAACTCTGGTGAACACCATGCTGGTTGCAACTGCATGCACGCTCTTATTTTGGTGGACTTCCCGCATATCATGCACCCTCTCCTCCCAATCTATGTTGTCGACAACAAAGACAAACTTCCTTCCAGACTTCACCAATTCCACAGCATGATCCAAAAAGTGTTTGCCAATGTCATCAAGGACCACATACTTTTTAGAAATACTCAGACAGAACCCATACTTGTTAAGTCGCTCAAACAACTATAAATAAATAAATATTAGTAACTTTTGTTGTTTTTATTAATTATTGTACATGTTAGCACAATTATACAGCTGAATGAATAACTAGTTGTCTTCTACATAGCTAAAAGGCCAAAGCTAGCTGAAATGTCAAAGCCAAGCGCGAAAATTATGGTAGGAAGGACAAGTTTTAATGTAGCTGTGTCTAAAGTATCCATTTAATTGAAATATATGGAAGATATTCAGCTAATAGTTAAAAGTTTGAATGAAATCATACTTTTGCACTTGTTTTGACCTTTCAGCTTTGGCCTTTTAGCTTTGTCGAGGACAACCTTAATTCATTTAGCTTTATACTGAGGGTCAAACAAGTATTTCAAAATCAATTAAGTTTTCCACATGAACATATTTTGTTTGATCCTTGCATAATACCGGCACCAATCTGACTCTCCCATCCCTTGCTCCACAGTATAGAAGTTCCTCACTTGAAGCAAATGCCATTGTTATCATTATGTGCCCCTTCACCAATAGTTTCTAGGGGTTGGGTGCTCCCTACGACAAGTAAAATTGTCAGGCAAGTGAAGAAATCTGGCATCAGATAATGTGAAAATAAAGAAAGTGCCATCTGGCAACAGGTATCTATTGCCAAATAGTGTTACCCTCAAACCATGGAAGACCCTTGCAATAAAAATATTTATATCACTTTTATACTTTATACCAGTTAATCTACTACTTACATTGCTTGATGCTTTTCCTTCAGTCAGGAGAACAGTATTAATCCTTTGTACCCTGCTCAGTTCATGACATCTCATAAACATGATAACACTATAAATCAAGCAAATTGGTGGTAGCTTCTTTCCAGGGTTCAACATGGGGCAATCAAGCAAGCTTGATAGGATTTCTGCAACGGTGGGACATCTAGTTGAGAGTTCGTTTACAATTTCGACCATCCAAGTCTCCTGGGACAAACCACCATAGGTTCTATCTCTCAACACAGATGGCTCATCTCTTCTGGCAATATTCACCAATTCTTTGTTGGCCTCTCTCAGCAGCATGTTGAGTTGTTGTTTTAAACTCTGATCACATTGTAAAGGATTTACATTCTAGGACAGATATAAGACAACATACCGGGTGTCCCAAAAAAAAGTATCGGTGTTTGATTTAATGTAGCGCAAAACCTGCAACAGATATTTCACTCAGACAAGTTTTACTGTATTCACAAAGGGCTAACTTAAATTTTGGTATATAACCCTTGAATTTTGATACAATATTGACCGAGATACAGATGTTGCAAGTTGCGGTACGTTTTTAAAATTAGTGAAAAATCGAGAGAAAACGGCTTATTAAATTGATTTGAAAACAGTTGTCATTTTATCACGAGTATTGTCATTTTCAATAAAGTTAACTTTAACTTCACATTATTTCCTAGTAGATTTACTATTTTGCTAGTCTTTTGTAACCCTTGGGAATAAAAATGGAATAATAATACACATTGAAATAAAATTTAATTAAAAACATTGAAGACAGCTTTGTGCATGAGGCAATTGTTTTGGCATGTGAAACTTTGGATGAAGAACTGATCCAAAATTCTTTTGGCATGGTTTCCAGAGCAAGACGGTGTATTCATGCGCAAAGACGAGAATTTCTAGATGATCAAATCTTGATCTTTGGAACAATATCGTTGTACATGCGCGTTCTTTTGACCACATAGAAGTATTTATCAAGTCTAACCAAATAGACATTTGATGGGGCCGTTTTATGCTAATTTTAGCAATTTCAAAAATGCTTACTCAACTTCAAACATCTGTATCTCAGTCAATATTGCATCAAAATTCAAATGTTATATACGAAAATTTAAGTTAGCCCTCTTTAAATATAATGAAATTTATTTAAGTAAAATACGTGTTGTAGTTTTTACGAAATATTAACTCAAACAGCGATACTTTTTTTTGGGACACCCGGTAGTTTAACACACAAACATAGAAGTCTATATTTTAGGTTGAATTTAATAGAAGCAATGGTCCTTTGATTAATTTGGGTCCTTGTATGGGGTCATTTTGCATAATTTCTGATGTATACAGCTAAATGAATTAAGGTTGTCCCTGACAAAGCTAAAAGGCCAAAGCTGAAAGGTCAAAGGCAAGCGCTAAAAGTACGTTTAATTATTTAGCTGTATACATCAACGTAAATATTGTAGCCATTTTGACTGTAATAAAATTTACATATTCTTGCATGCAAATTATTCTGTCAACAATTTAGCATTGTTTGCGCGAAGTCGCATGTATAACTCGATAATAATAGTTCGATTTAAAACTTGCTATAGTGTTTTAATACAAATCACAATAAAATATATATTATTGTCCCAAATAAACAGACAAATAGTGCGTACTCACTTCTATATTCTGACTGGATTCTTGACAAGAATCGAACGACAACGAAGTTCTGGCTGAAGGCCTCGCTGAAGGCGCCGCAGATGTAGCTTGGCGAGATCTTGGCGGTTGGGAAATAGATGGTGAAACATCGACACAGCGTTTGAACCGGGTTTGACTTGACTCGCTTTGCCGAAATGACTGCTCGGTTTCCACAATTACCTTTTGAAAATCCACAGTATTATTAAGCCTGCGCTCGCATGGTCTACATATGAGATGCGGCAAATTCGCCTCGTAAACAATGGGATGCCCGCAAATTTGTTCGGCAATCTTGAGTAAAGCTCGATTTGAAGGCTTGAATATATTCTTGCGGCGACTTGTGTCGCCAACAGCTCTGCAAAGTCGACAAGAAGACGAATCTATCGAAGAATTTGAAGCTCGATACGCTTTTTTCGGTGTTTCCTTGGAAGTCATTCCGGTAAATGAGCTTTGAGACTGAAGCACACGTTTCCTTGTTGTAACATGATATGTAATTTGATATGGCTTGCAATGACTGTCATACTTCTTGCGGTATTTATTTCCGTGTTTACAGTAATATTTGACCGCCATGGCTAACTCAAATTATTTCTCACTCCTCGCAAGTCGCAAAAACTTATCAGGCATAAACGCATATATTAATACTACTACTCAGCCACCCTACCCTAATTTTTTTTTTTTGTTATCTCCCAGATTCTGGGAGACACGTGACCAGCCGATAGCAGGGTAATTTCGCAGCGGGTGGCAATTACCCTGCGACGGAGGTTGATGCAAATATAGGGTAGTTCCATGTCGAATTTTCCTTTGTGCCTTCTGAGCATGCGCCAATAAGAGGATATGTACGAATTTTTCATTTGTGCGTTCTGAGCATGCGCCAATATGAGCATATGCACGAATTTTTCATTTGTCCGTTCTGAGCATGCGCACAAATTTTTCATTTGTGCATTCTGAGCATGCGCCAATATGAGCATATGTTCAAATTTTTAATTTATGCGTTCTGAGCATGCGCCAATATGAGCATATGCACGAATTTTTCATTTGCGCGTTCTGAGCACGCGCCAATATGAGCATATGCACGAATTTTTCATTTGTGCGTTCAGAGCATGCGCCAATATGAGCATATGCACGAATTTTTCATTTGTGCGTTCTGAGCATGCGCCAATATGAGCATATGCACAAATTTTTCATTTGTGCGTTCTGAGCATGCGCCAATATGAGCATGTGCACAAATTTTTCATTTGTGCGTTCTGAGCATGCGCCAATATGAGGATATGTACGAATTTTTAATTTGTGCGTTCTGAGCATGCGCCAATATGAGCATATGCACGAATTTTTCATTTGCGCGTTCTGAGCATGCGGCAATATGAGCATATGAACGAATTTTTCATTTGTCCGTTCTGAGCATGCGCCAATATGAGCATATGCACGAATTTTTCATTTATGCGTTCTGAGCATGCGCCAATATGAGCATATGCACGAATTTTTCATTTGTCCGTTCTGAGCATGCGCACAAATTTTTCATTTGTGCGTTCTGAGCATGCGCCAATATGAGCATATGTACAAATTTTTAATTTGTGCGTTCTGAGCATGCGCCAATATGAGCATATGCACGAATTTTTCATTTGCGCGTTCTGAGCATGCGCCAATATGAGCATATGCACGAATTTTTCATTTGTGCGTTCTGAACATGCGCCAATATGAGCATATGCACGAATTTTTCATTTGTGGGTTCTGAGCATGCGCCAATATGAGCATATGCACAAATTTTTCATTTGTGCGTTCTGAGCATGCGCCAATATGAGCATGTGCACGAATTTTTCATTTGTGCGTTCTGAGCATGCGCCAATATGAGGATATGTACGAATTTTTAATTTGTGCGTTCTGAGCATGCGCCAGTATGAGCATATGCACGAATTTTTCATTTGTGCGTTCTGAGCATGCGCCAATATGAGCATATGCACGAATTTTTCATTTTTGCGTTCTGAGCACGCCAATATGAGCATATGCACGAATTTTTCATTTGTGCGTTCTGAGCATGCGCCAATATGAGCATATGCACAAATTTTTCATTTGTGCGTTCTGAGCATGCGCCAATATGAGCATATGCACAAATTTTTCATTTGTGCGTTCTGAGCATGCGCCAATATGAGCATATGTACGAATTTTTAATTTGTGCGTTCTGAGCATGCGCCAATATGAGCATATGCACGAATTTTTCATTTGCGCGTTCTGAGCATGCGCCAATATGAGCATATGAACGAATTTTTCATTTGTGCGTTCTGAGCATGCGCCAATATGAGCATATGCAAATATAGGAGAGTTCCATGTCGAATTTTCCATTTGTGCGTTCTGAGCATGCGCCAATATGAGCATATGCACGAATTTTTCATTTGTGCGTTCTGAGCATGCGCCAATATGAGCATATGCACGAATTTTTCATTTGTGCGTTCTGAGCATGCGCCAATATGAGCATATGCACAAATTTTTCATTTGTGCGTTCTGAGCATGCGCCAATATGAGCATATGGATGAATTTTTCATTTGTGCGTTCTGAGCATGCGCCAATATGAGCATATGCACGAATTTTTCATTTGTGCGTTCTGAGCATGCGCCAATATGAGCATATGCACGAATTTTTCATTTGTGCGTTCTGAGCATGCGCCAATATGAGCATATGCACAAATTTTTCATTTATGCGTTCTGAGCATGCGCCAATATGAGCATATGCACGAATTTTTCATTTGGCGTTCTGAGCATGCGCCAATATGAGCATATGCACGAATTTTTCATTTGTGCGTTCTGAGCATGCGCCAATATGAGCATATGCACAAATTTTTCATTTGTGCGTTCTGAGTATGCCTGTATGCGCCAATATGAGCATATGCACAAATTTTTCATTTGTCCGTTCTGAGCATGCGCCAATATGAGCATATGCAAATATAGGGTAGTTCCATGTCGAATTTTCCATTTGTGCCTTCTGAGCATGCGCCAATATGAGCATATGTACGAATTTTTCATTTGTGCGTTCTGAGCATGCGCCAATATGAGCATATGCACGAATTTTTCATTTATGCGTTCTGAGCATGCGCCAATATGAGCATATGCACGAATTTTTCATTTGTGCGTTCTGAGCATGCGCACAAATTTTTCATTTGTGCGTTCTGAGCATGCGCCAATATGAGCATATGCACGAATTTTTAATTTGTGCGTTCTGAGCATGCGCCAATATGAGCATATGCACGAATTTTTCATTTGTGCGTTCTGAGCATGCGCCAATATGAGCATATGCACGAATTTTTCATTTGTGCGTTCTGAGCATGCGCCAATATGAGCATATGCACGAATTTTTCATTTGTGCGTTCTGAGCATGCGCCAATATGAGCATATGCACAAATTTTTCATTTGTGCGTTCTGAGTATGCCTGTATGCGCCGATATGAGCATATGCACAAATTTTTCATTTGTCCGTTCTGAGCATGCGCCAATATGAGCATATGCAAATATAGGGGAGTTCCATGTCGAATTTTCCATTTGTGCGTTCTGAGCATGCGCCAATATGAGCATATGTACGAATTTTTCATTTGTGCGTTCTGAGCATGCGCCAATATGAGCATATGCACGAATTTTTCATTTATGCGTTCTGAGCATGCGCCAATATGAGCATATGCACGAATTTTTCATTTGTGCGTTCTGAGCATGCGCACAAATTTTTCATTTGTGCGTTCTGAGCATGCGCCAATATGAGCATATGTTCAAATTTTTAATTTGTGCGTTCTGAGCATGCGCCAATATGAGCATATGCACGAATTTTTCATTTGTGCGTTCTGAGCATGCGCCAATATGAGCATATGCACGAATTTTTCATTTGTGCGTTCTGAGCATGCGCCAATATGAGCATATGCACGAATTTTTCATTTGTGCGTTCTGAGCATGCGCCAATATGAGCATATGCACAAATTTTTCATTTGTGCGTTCTGAGCATGCGCCAATATGAGCATATGCACAAATTTTTCATTTGTGCGTTCTGAGCATGCGCCAATATGAGCATATGCACGAATTTTTAATTTGTGCGTTCTGAGCATGCGCCAATATGAGCATATGCACGAATTTTTCATTTGTGCGTTCTGAGCATGCGCCAATATGAGCATATGCACGAATTTTTCATTTGTGCGTTCTGAGCATGCGCCAATATGAGCATATGCACGAATTTTTCATTTGTGCGTTCTGAGCATGCGCCAATATGAGCATATGCACGAATTTTTCATTTGTGCGTTCTGAGCATGCGCACAAATTTTTCATTTGTGCGTTCTGAGCATGCGCCAATATGAGCATATGCACGAATTTTTCATTTGTGCGTTCTGAGCATGCGCCAATATGAGCATATGCACGAATTTTTCATTTGTGCGTTCTGAGCATGCGCCAATATGAGCATATGCACGAATTTTTCATTTGTGCGTTCTGAGCATGCGCCAATATGAGCATATGCACGAATTTTTCATTTGTGCGTTCTGAGCATGCGCCAATATGAGCATATGCACGAATTTTTCATTTGTGCGTTCTGAGCATGCGCACAAATTTTTCATTTGTGCGTTCTGAGCATGCGCCAATATGAGCATATGCACGAATTTTTCAATTTGTGCGTTCTGAGCATGCGCCAATATGAGCATATGCACGAATTTTTCATTTGTGCGTTCTGAGCATGCGCCAATATGAGCATATGCACAAATTTTTAATTTGTGCGTTCTGAGCATGCGCCAATATGAGCATATGCACGAATTTTTCATTTGTGTGTTCTGAGCATGCGCCAATATGAGCATATGCACGAATTTTTCATTTGTGCGTTCTGAGCATGCGCCAATATGAGCATATGCACGAATTTTTCATTTGTGCGTTCTGAGCATGCGCCAATATGAGCATATGCACGAATTTTTCATTTGTGCGTTCTGAGCATGCGCCAATATGAGCATATGCACAAATTTTTCATTTGTGCGTTCTGAGCATGCGCCAATATGAGCATATGCACGAATTTTTCATTTGTGCGTTCTGAGCATGCGCCAATATGAGCATATGCACGAATTTTTCATTTGTGCGTTCTGAGCATGCGCCAATATGAGCATATGTACGAATTTTTAATTTGTGCGTTCTGAGCATGCGCCAATATGAGCATATGCACGAATTTTTCATTTGTGCGTTCTGAGCATGCGCCAATATGAGCATATGCACGAATTTTTCATTTGTGCGTTCTGAGCATGCGCCAATATGAGCATATGCACAAATTTTTCATTTGTGCGTTCTGAGCATGCGCCAATATGAGCATATGCACGAATTTTTAATTTGTGCGTTCTGAGCATGCGCCAATATGAGCATATGCACGAATTTTTAATTTGTGCGTTCTGAGCATGCGCCAATATGAGCATATGCACGAATTTTTCATTTGTGCGTTCTGAGCATGCGCCAATATGAGCATATGCACGAATTTTTCATTTGTGCGTTCTGAGCATGCGCCAATATGAGCATATGCACGAATTTTTCATTTGTGCGTTCTGAGCATGCGCCAATATGAGCATATGCACAAATTTTTCATTTGTGCGTTCTGAGCATGCGCCAATATGAGCATATGCACAAAATTTTCATTTGTGCGTTCTGAGCATGCGCCAATATGAGCATATGTACGAATTTTTCATTTGTGCGTTCTGAGCATGCGCCAATATGAGCATATGCACGAATTTTTCATTTGTGCGTTCTGAGCATGCGCCAATATGAGCATATGCACGAATTTTTCAATTGTGCGTTCTGAGCATGCGCACAAATTTTTCATTTGTGCGTTCTGAGCATGCGCCAATATGAGCATATGCACGAATTTTTCATTTGTGCGTTCTGAGCATGCGCACAAATTTTTCATTTGTGCGTTCTGAGCATGCGCCAATATGAGCATATGTACGAATTTTTCATTTGTGCGTTCTGAGCATGCGCCAATATGAGCATATGCACGAATTTTTCATTTGTGCGTTCTGAGCATGCGCCAATATGAGCATATGCACGAATTTTTCATTTGTGCGTTCTGAGCATGCGCCAATATGAGCATATGCACGAATTTTTCATTTGTGCGTTCTGAGCATGCGCCAATATGAGCATATGCACGAATTTTTCATTTGTTCGTTCTGAGCATGCGCCAATATGAGCATATGCAAATATAGGGGAGTTCCATGTCGAATTTTTCATTTGTGCGTTCTGAGCATGCGCCAATATGAGCATATGCACGAATTTTTCATTTGTGCGTTCTGAGCATGCGCCAATATGAGCATATGTACGAATTTTTAATTTGTGCGTTCTGAGCATGCGCCAATATGAGCATATGCACGAATTTTTAATTTGTGTGTTCTGAGCATGCGCCAATATGAGCATATGCACGAATTTTTCATTTGCGCGTTCTGAGCATGCGCCAATATGAGCATATGCACGAATTTTTCATTTGTGCGTTCTGAGCATGCGCCAATATGAGCATATGCACGAATTTTTCATTTGTGCGTTCTGAGCATGCGCCAATATGAGCATATGCACAAATTTTCCATTTGTGCGTTCTGAGCATGCGCCAATATGAGCATAAGCACAAATTTTCATTTGTGCGTTCTGAGCATGCGCCAATATGAGGATATGTACGAATTTTTCATTTGTGCGTTCTGAGCATGCGCCAATATGAGCATATGCACGAATTTTTCATTTGTGCGTTCTGAGCATGCGCCAATATGAGCATATGCACGAATTTTTCAATTGTGCGTTCTGAGCATGCGCACAAATTTTTCATTTGTGCGTTCTGAGCATGCGCCAATATGAGCATATGCACGAATTTTTAATTTGTGCGTTCTGAGCATGCGCCAATATGAGCATATGCACGAATTTTTCATTTGCGCGTTCTGAGCATGCGCCAATATGAGCATATGCACGAATTTTTCATTTGTGCGTTCTGAGCATGCGCCAATATGAGCATATGCACGAATTTTTCATTTGTGCGTTCTGAGCATGCGCCAATATGAGCATATGCACGAATTTTTCATTTGTGCGTTCTGAGCATGCGCCAATATGAGCATATGCACGAATTTTTCATTTGTGCGTTCTGAGCATGCGCCAATATGAGCATATGCACGAATTTTTCATTTGTGCGTTCTGAGCATGCGCCAATATGAGCATATGCACGAATTTTTCATTTGTGCGTTCTGAGCATGCGCCAATATGAGCATATGCACGAATTTTCCATTTGTGCGTTCTGAGCATGCGCCAATATGAGCATATGCACGAATTTTTCATTTGTGCGTTCTGAGCATGCGCCAATATGAGCATATGCACAAATTTTCCATTTGTGCGTTCTGAGCATGCGCCAATATGAGCATATGCACGAATTTTTCATTTGTGCGTTCTGAGCATGCGCCAATATGAGCATATGCACGAATTTTTCATTTGTGCGTTCTGAGCATGCGCCAATATGAGCATATGCACGAATTTTTCATTTGTGCGTTCTGAGCATGCGCCAATATGAGCATATGCACGAATTTTTCATTTGTGCGTTCTGAGCATGCGCCAATATGAGCATATGCACGAATTTTTCATTTGTGCGTTCTGAGCATGCGCCAATATGAGCATATGCACGAATTTTTCATTTGTGCGTTCTGAGCATGCGCCAATATGAGCATATGCACGAATTTTTCATTTGTGCGTTCTGAGCATGCGCCAATATGAGCATATGCACGAATTTTTAATTTGTGCGTTCTGAGCATGCGCCAATATGAGCATATGCACGAATTTTTCATTTGTGCGTTCTGAGCATGCGCCAATATGAGCATATGCACGAATTTTTCATTTGTGCGTTCTGAGCATGCGCCAATATGAGCATATGCACGAATTTTCCATTTGTGCGTTCTGAGCATGCGCCAATATGAGCATATGCACGAATTTTTCATTTGTGCGTTCTGAGCATGCGCCAATATGAGCATATGCACGAATTTTTCATTTGTGCGTTCTGAGCATGCGCCAATATGAGCATATGCACGAATTTTTCATTTGTGCGTTCTGAGCATGCGCCAATATGAGCATATGTACGAATTTTTCATTTGTGCGTTCTGAGCATGCGCCAATATGAGCATATGCACGAATTTTTCATTTGTGCGTTCTGAGCAGCGCCAATATGAGCATATGCACGAATTTTTCATTTGTGCGTTCTGAGCATGCGCCAATATGAGCATATGCACGAATTTTTCATTTGTGCGTTCTGAGCATGCGCCAATATGAGCATATGCACGAATTTTTCATTTGTGCGTTCTGAGCATGCGCCAATATGAGCATATGCACGAATTTTTCATTTGTGCGTTCTGAGCATGCGCACAAATTTTTCATTTGTGCGTTCTGAGCATGCGCCAATATGAGCATATGTACGAATTTTTAATTTGTGCGTTCTGAGCATGCGCCAATATGAGCATATGCACGAATTTTTCATTTGTGCGTTCTGAGCATGCGCCAATATGAGCATATGCACGAATTTTTCATTTGTGCGTTCTGAGCATGCGCCAATATGAGCATATGCACGAATTTTTCATTTGTGCGTTCTGAGCATGCGCCAATATGAGCATATGCACAAATTTTTCATTTGTGCGTTCTGAGCATGCGCCAATATGAGCATATGCACGAATTTTTCATTTGTGCGTTCTGAGCATGCGCCAATATGAGCATATGCACGAATTTTCATTTGTGCGTTCTGAGCATGCGCCAATATGAGCATATGCACGAATTTTTCATTTGTGCGTTCTGAGCATGCGCCAATATGAGCATATGCACGAATTTTTCATTTGTGCGTTCTGAGCATGCGCCAATATGAGCATATGCACGAATTTTTCATTTGTGCGTTCTGAGCATGCGCCAATATGAGCATATGCACGAATTTTTCATTTGTGCGTTCTGAGCATGCGCCAATATGAGCATATGCACGAATTTTTCATTTGTGCGTTCTGAGCATGCGCCAATATGAGCATATGTACGAATTTTTCATTTGTGCGTTCTGAGCATGCGCCAATATGAGCATATGCACGAATTTTTCATTTGTGCGTTCTGAGCATGCGCCAATATGAGCATATGCACGAATTTTTCATTTGTGCGTTCTGAGCATGCGCACAAATTTTTCATTTGTGCGTTCTGAGCATGCGCCAATATGAGCATATGTACGAATTTTTAATTTGTGCGTTCTGAGCATGCGCCAATATGAGCATATGCACGAATTTTTCATTTGTGCGTTCTGAGCATGCGCCAATATGAGCATATGCACGAATTTTTCATTTGTGCGTTCTGAGCATGCGCCAATATGAGCATATGCACGAATTTTTCATTTGTGCGTTCTGAGCATGCGCCAATATGAGCATATGCACGAATTTTTCATTTGTGCGTTCTGAGCATGCGCCAATATGAGCATATGTACGAATTTTTAATTTGTGCGTTCTGAGCATGCGCCAATATGAGCATATGCACGAATTTTTCATTTGTGCGTTCTGAGCATGCGCCAATATGAGCATATGCACGAATTTTTCATTTGTGCGTTCTGAGCATGCGCCAATATGAGCATATGCACGAATTTTCCATTTGTGCGTTCTGAGCATGCGCCAATATGAGCATATGCACGAATTTTTCATTTGTGCGTTCTGAGCATGCGCCAATATGAGCATATGCACAAATTTTTCATTTGTGCGTTCTGAGCATGCGCCAATATGAGCATATGCACAAATTTTTCATTTGTGCGTTCTGAGCATGCGCCAATATGAGCATATGTACGAATTTTTCATTTGTGCGTTCTGAGCATGCGCCAATATGAGCATATGCACGAATTTTCATTTGTGCGTTCTGAGCATGCGCCAATATGAGCATATGCACGAATTTTTCATTTGTGCGTTCTGAGCATGCGCACAAATTTTTCATTTGTGCGTTCTGAGCATGCGCCAATATGAGCATATGTACGAATTTTTAATTTGTGCGTTCTGAGCATGCGCCAATATGAGCATATGCACGAATTTTTCATTTGTGCGTTCTGAGCATGCGCCAATATGAGCATATGCACGAATTTTTCATTTGTGCGTTCTGAGCATGCGCCAATATGAGCATATGCACGAATTTTTCATTTGTGCGTTCTGAGCATGCGCCAATATGAGCATATGCACAAATTTTTCATTTGTGCGTTCTGAGCATGCGCCAATATGAGCATATGTACGAATTTTTAATTTGTGCGTTCTGAGCATGCGCCAATATGAGCATATGCACGAATTTTTCATTTGTGCGTTCTGAGCATGCGCCAATATGAGCATATGCACGAATTTTTCATTTGTGCGTTCTGAGCATGCGCCAATATGAGCATATGCAAATATCGAATTTTCCATTTGTGCGTTCTGAGCATGCGCCAATATGAGCATATGCACGAATTTTTCATTTGTGCGTTCTGAGCATGCGCCAATATGAGCATATGCACGAATTTTTCCATTTGTGCGTTCTGAGCATGCGCCAATATGAGCATATGCACGAATTTTTCATTTGTGCGTTCTGAGCATGCGCCAATATGAGCATATGCACGAATTTTTCATTTGTGCGTTCTGAGCATGCGCCAATATGAGCATATGCACGAATTTTTCATTTGTGCGTTCTGAGCATGCGCCAATATGAGCATATGCACGAATTTTTCATTTGTGCGTTCTGAGCATGCGCCAATATGAGCATATGCAAATCGAATTTTCCATTTGTGCGTTCTGAGCATGCGCCAATATGAGCATATGCACGAATTTTTCATTTGTGCGTTCTGAGCATGCGCCAATATGAGCATATGCACAAATTTTTCATTTGTGCGTTCTGAGCATGCGCCAATATGAGGATATGTACGAATTTTTCATTTGTGCGTTCTGAGCATGCGCCAATATGAGCATATGCACGAATTTTTCATTTGTGCGTTCTGAGCATGCGCCAATATGAGCATATGCACGAATTTTTCATTTGTGCGTTCTGAGCATGCGCACAAATTTTTCATTTGTGCGTTCTGAGCATGCGCCAATATGAGCATATGTACGAATTTTTAATTTGTGCGTTCTGAGCATGCGCCAATATGAGCATATGCACGAATTTTTCATTTGCGCGTTCTGAGCATGCGCCAATATGAGCATATGCACGAATTTTTCATTTGTGCGTTCTGAGCATGCGCCAATATGAGCATATGCACGAATTTTTCATTTGTGCGTTCTGAGCATGCGCCAATATGAGCATATGCACGAATTTTTCATTTGTGCGTTCTGAGCATGCGCCAATATGAGCATATGTACGAATTTTTAATTTGTGCGTTCTGAGCATGCGCCAATATGAGCATATGCACGAATTTTTCATTTGTGCGTTCTGAGCATGCGCCAATATGAGCATATGCACGAATTTTTCATTTGTGCGTTCTGAGCATGCGCCAATATGAGCATATGCAAATATCGAATTTTCCATTTGTGCGTTCTGAGCATGCGCCAATATGAGCATATGCACAATTTTTCATTTGTGCGTTCTGAGCATGCGCCAATATGAGCATATGCACGAATTTTTCATTTGTGCGTTCTGAGCATGCGCCAATATGAGCATATGCACGAATTTTTCATTTGTGCGTTCTGAGCATGCGCCAATATGAGCATATGCACGAATTTTTCATTTGTGCGTTCTGAGCATGCGCCAATATGAGCATATGCACGAATTTTTCATTTGTGCGTTCTGAGCATGCGCCAATATGAGCATATGCACAAATTTTTCATTTGTGCGTTCTGAGCATGCGCCAATATGAGCATATGTACGAATTTTTAATTTGTGCGTTCTGAGCATGCGCCAATATGAGCATATGCACGAATTTTTCATTTGCGCGTTCTGAGCATGCGCCAATATGAGCATATGCACGAATTTTTCATTTGTCCGTTCTGAGCATGCGCCAATATGAGCATATGCAAATATAGGGGAGTTCCATGTCGAATTTTCCATTTGTGCGTTCTGAGCATGCGCCAATATGAGCATATGCACGAATTTTTCATTTGTGCGTTCTGAGCATGCGCCAATATGAGCATATGCACAAATTTTTCCATTTGTGCGTTCTGAGCATGCGCCAATATGAGCATATGCACAAATTTTTCATTTGTGCGTTCTGAGCATGCGCCAATATGAGCATATGTACGAATTTTTCATTTGTGCGTTCTGAGCATGCGCCAATATGAGCATATGCACGAATTTTTCATTTGTGCGTTCTGAGCATGCGCCAATATGAGCATATGCACGAATTTTTCATTTGTGCGTTCTGAGCATGCGCCAATATGAGCATATGCACGAATTTTCCATTTGTGCGTTCTGAGCATGCGCCAATATGAGCATATGCACGAATTTTTCATTTGTGCGTTCTGAGCATGCGCCAATATGAGCATATGCACAAATTTTTCATTTGTGCGTTCTGAGCATGCGCCAATATGAGCATATGTACGAATTTTTCATTTGTGCGTTCTGAGCATGCGCCAATATGAGCATATGCACGAATTTTTCATTTGTGCGTTCTGAGCATGCGCCAATATGAGCATATGCACGAATTTTTCATTTGTGCGTTCTGAGCATGCGCACAAATTTTTAATTTGTGCGTTCTGAGCATGCGCCAATATGAGCATATGCACGAATTTTTAATTTGTGCGTTCTGAGCATGCGCCAATATGAGCATATGCACGAATTTTTCATTTGTGCGTTCTGAGCATGCGCCAATATGAGCATATGCACGAATTTTCATTTGTGCGTTCTGAGCATGCGCCAATATGAGCATATGCACGAATTTTTCATTTGTGCGTTCTGAGCATGCGCCAATATGAGCATATGCAAATTTTTCATTTGTGCGTTCTGAGCATGCGCCAATATGAGCATATGTACGAATTTTTAATTTGTGCGTTCTGAGCATGCGCCAATATGAGCATATGCACGAATTTTTCATTTGCGTTCTGAGCATGCGCCAATATGAGCATATGCACGAATTTTTCATTTGTGCGTTCTGAGCATGCGCCAATATGAGCATATGCACATGTCGAATTTTCCATTTGTGCGTTCTGAGCATGCGCCAATATGAGCATATGCACGAATTTTTCATTTGTGCGTTCTGAGCATGCGCCAATATGAGCATATGCACAAATTTTTCATTTGTGCGTTCTGAGCATGCGCCAATATGAGCATATGCACAAATTTTTCATTTGTGCGTTCTGAGCATGCGCCAATATGAGGATATGTACGAA
This sequence comes from Trachythela sp. YZ-2020, assembly GCA_016169945.1. Lineage (NCBI taxonomy): Eukaryota > Metazoa > Cnidaria > Anthozoa > Malacalcyonacea > Clavulariidae > Trachythela > Trachythela sp. YZ-2020. The sequence continues at coordinate 49,170 of JADLSH010000139.1, read as the reverse complement.
TTTTTCATTTGTGCGTTCTGAGCATGCGCCAATATGAGCATATGCACGAATTTTTCATTTGTGCGTTCTGAGCATGCGCCAATATGAGCATATGCACGAATTTTTCATTTGTGCGTTCTGAGCATGGGCACAAATTTTTATTTGTGCGTTCTGAGCATGCGCCAATATGAGCATATGTACGAATTTTTAATTTGTGCGTTCTGAGCATGCGCCAATATGAGCATATGCACGAATTTTTCATTTGCGCGTTCTGAGCATGCGCCAATATGAGCATATGCACGAATTTTTCATTTGTGCGTTCTGAGCATGCGCCAATATGAGCATATGCACGAATTTTTCATTTGTGCGTTCTGAGCATGCGCCAATATGAGCATATGCACAAATTTTTCATTTGTGCGTTCTGAGCATGCGCCAATATGAGCATATGCACGAATTTTTAATTTGTGCGTTCTGAGCATGCGCCAATATGAGCATATGCACGAATTTTTCATTTGCGCGTTCTGAGCATGCGCCAATATGAGCATATGCACCAATTTTTCATTTGTGCGTTCTGAGCATGCGCCAATATGAGCATATGCAAATATAGGGGAGTTCCATGTCGAATTTTCCATTTGTGCGTTCTGAGCATGCGCCAATATGAGCATATGCACGAATTTTTCATTTGTGCGTTCTGAGCATGCGCCAATATGAGCATATGCACAAATTTTTCATTTGTGCGTTCTGAGCATGCGCCAATATGAGCATATGCACAAATTTTTCATTTGTGCGTTCTGAGCATGCGCCAATATGAGCATATGTACGAATTTTTCATTTGTGCGTTCTGAGCATGCGCCAATATGAGCATATGCACGAATTTTTCATTTGTGCGTTCTGAGCATGCGCCAATATGAGCATATGCACGAATTTTTCATTTGTCCGTTCTGAGCATGCGCCAATATGAGCATATGCAAATATACGAATTTTCCATTTGTGCGTTCTGAGCATGCGCCAATATGAGCATATGCACGAATTTTTCATTTGTGCGTTCTGAGCATGCGCCAATATGAGCATATGCACGAATTTTTCATTTGTGCGTTCTGAGCATGCGCCAATATGAGCATATGTACGAATTTTTCATTTGTGCGTTCTGAGCATGCGCCAATATGAGCATATGCACGAATTTTTCATTTGTGCGTTCTGAGCATGCGCCAATATGAGCATATGCACGAATTTTTCATTTGTGCGTTCTGAGCATGCGCCAATATGAGCATATGCACAAATTTTTCATTTGTGCGTTCTGAGCATGCGCCAATATGAGCATATGTACGAATTTTTCATTTGTGCGTTCTGAGCATGCGCCAATATGAGCATATGCACGAATTTTTCATTTGTGCGTTCTGAGCATGCGCCAATATGAGCATATGCACGAATTTTTCATTTGTCCGTTCTGAGCATGCGCCAATATGAGCATATGCAAATGTCGAATTTTTCATTTGTGCGTTCTGAGCATGCGCCAATATGAGCATATGCACGAATTTTTCATTTGTGCGTTCTGAGCAATATGAGCATGCCAATATGAGCATCAGCACAAATTTTTCATTTGTGCGTTCTGAGCATGCGCCAATATGAGGATATGTACGAATTTTTCATTTGTGCGTTCTGAGCATGCGCCAATATGAGCATATGCACGAATTTTTCATTTGTGCGTTCTGAGCATGCGCACAAATTTTTAATTTGTGCGTTCTGAGCATGCGCCAATATGAGCATATGCACGAATTTTTAATTTGTGCGTTCTGAGCATGCGCCAATATGAGCATATGCACGAATTTTTCATTTGTGCGTTCTGAGCATGCGCCAATATGAGCATATGCACGAATGTTTCATTTGTGCGTTCTGAGCATGCGCCAATATGAGCATATGCACGAATTTTTCATTTGTGCGTTCTGAGCATGCGCCAATATGAGCATATGCACAAATTTTTCATTTGTGCGTTCTGAGCATGCGCCAATATGAGCATATGCACGAATTTTTCATTTGCGCGTTCTGAGCATGCGGCAATATGAGCATATGCACGAATTTTTCATTTGTCCGTTCTGAGCATGCGCCAATATGAGCATATGCAAATATAGGGGAGTTCCATGTCGAATTTTCCATTTGTGCGTTCTGAGCATGCGCCAATATGAGCATATGGACGAATTTTTCATTTGTGCGTTCTGAGCATGCGCGAATATGAGCATATGTACGAATTTTTAATTTGTGCGTTCTGAGCATGCGCCAATATGAGCATATGCACGAATTTTTAATTTGTGCGTTCTGAGCATGCGCCAATATGAGCATATGCACAATTTTTAATTTGTGCGTTCTGAGCATGCGCCAATATGAGCATATGTACGAATTTTTAATTTGTGTGTTCTGAGCATGCGCCAATATGAGCATATGCACGAATTTTTCATTTGCGCGTTCTGAGCATGCGCCAATATGAGCATATGCACGAATTTTTCATTTGTGCATTCTGAGCATGCGCCAATATGAGCATATGCACGAATTTTTCATTTGTGCGTTCTGAGCATGCGCCAATATGAGCATATGCACAAATTTTTCATTTGTGCGTTCTGAGCATGCGCCAATATGAGCATATGCACGAATTTTTCATTTGCGCGTTCTGAGCATGCGGCAATATGAGCATATGCACGAATTTTTCATTTGTCCGTTCTGAGCATGCGCCAATATGAGCATATGCAAATATAGGGTAGTTCCATGTCGAATTTTCCATTTGTGCCTTCTGAGCATGCGCCAATATGAGCATTTGGACGAATTTTTCATTTGTGCGTTCTGAGCATGCGCGAATATGAGCATATGTACGAATTTTTAATTTGTGCGTTCTGAGCATGCGCCAATATGAGCATATGCACGAATTTTTAATTTGTGCGTTCTGAGCATGCGCCAATATGAGCATATGCACAAATTTTTAATTTGTGCGTTCTGAGCATGCGCCAATATGAGCATATGTACGAATTTTTAATTTGTGTGTTCTGAGCATGCGCCAATATGAGCATATGCACGAATTTTTCATTTGCGCGTTCTGAGCATGCGCCAATATGAGCATATGCACAAATTTTTCATTTGTGCGTTCTGAGCATGCGCCAATATGAGCATATGCACAAATTTTTCATTTGTGCGTTCTGAGCATGCGCCAATATGAGGATATGTACGAATTTTTCATTTGTGCGTTCTGAGCATGCGCCAATATGAGGATATGTACGAATTTTTCATTTGTGCGTTCTGAGCATGCGCCAATATGAGCATATGCACGAATTTTTCATTTGTGCGTTCTGAGCATGCGCCAATATGAGCATATGCACGAATTTTTCATTTGTGCGTTCTGAGCATGCGCCAATATGAGCATATGCACAAATTTTTCATTTGTGCGTTCTGAGCATGCGCCAATATGAGCATATGGACAAATTTTTCATTTGTGCGTTCTGAGCATGCGCCAATATGAGGATATGTACGAATTTTTCATTTGTGCGTTCTGAGCATGCGCCAATATGAGCATATGCACGAATTTTTCATTTGTGCGTTCTGAGCATGCGCCAATATGAGCATATGCACGAATTTTTCATTTGTGCGTTCTGAGCATGCGCCAATATGAGCATATGGACAAATTTTTCATTTGTGCGTTCTGAGCATGCGCCAATATGAGCATATGCACGAATTTTTCATTTGCGCGTTCTGAGCATGCGGCAATATGAGCATATGCACGAATTTTTCATTTGTCCGTTCTGAGCATGCGCCAATATGAGCATATGCAAATATAGGGGAGTTCCATGTCGAATTTTCCATTTGTGCGTTCTGAGCATGCGCCAATATGAGCATATGGACGAATTTTTCATTTGTGCGTTCTGAGCATGCGCGAATATGAGCATATGTACGAATTTTTAATTTGTGCGTTCTGAGCATGCGCCAATATGAGCATATGCACGAATTTTTAATTTGTGCGTTCTGAGCATGCGCCAATATGAGCATATGCACAAATTTTTAATTTGTGCGTTCTGAGCATGCGCCAATATGAGCATATGTACGAATTTTTAATTTGTGCGTTCTGAGCATGCGCCAATATGAGCATATGTACGAATTTTTAATTTGTGCGTTCTGAGCATGCGCCAATATGAGCATATGCACGAATTTTTCATTTGTGCGTTCTGAGCATGCGCCAATATGAGCATATGCACGAATTTTTCATTTGCGTGCTGAGAATGCGCCAATATGAGCATATGCACAAATTTTTCATTTGTGCGTTCTGAGCATGCGCCAATATGAGCATGCGCACAAATTTTTCATTTGTGCGTTCTGAGCATGCGCCAATATGAGCATATGTACGAATTTTTAATTTGTGCGTTCTGAGCATGCGCCAATATGAGTATATGCACGAATTTTTCATTTGTGCGTTCTGAGCATGCGCCAATATGAGCATATGCACGAATTTTTCATTTGTGCGTTCTGAGCATGCGCCAATATGAGCATATGCACGAATTTTTCATTTGTGCGTTCTGAGCATGCGCCAATATGAGCATATGTACGAATTTTTAATTTGTGCGTTCTGAGCATGCGCCAATATGAGCATATGCACGAATTTTTCATTTGCGCGTTCTGAGCTTGCGCCAATATGAGCATATGCACGAATTTTTCATTTGTGCGTTCTGAGCATGCGCCAATATGAGCATATGCACGAATTTTTCATTTGTGCGTTCTGAGCATGCGCACAAATTTGTCATTTGTGCGTTCTCAGCATGCGCCAATATGAGCATATGTACGAATTTTTCATTTGTGCGTTCTGAGCATGCGCCAATATGAGCATATGCACTATCTTTTCATTTGTGCGTTCTGAGCATGCGCCAATATGAGCATATGCACAAATTTTTCATTTGTCCGTTCTGAGCATGCGCCAATATGAGCATATGCAAATATAGGAGAGTTCCATGTCGAATTTTCCATTTGTGCGTTCTGAGCATGCGCCAATATGAGCATATGCACGAATTTTCAATTTGTGTGTTCTGAGCATGCGCCAATATGAGCATATGCACGAATTTTTCATTTGTGCGTTCTGAGCATGCGCCAATATGAGCATATGCACGAATTTTTCATTTGTGCGTTCTGAGCATGCGCCAATATGAGCATATGCACAAATTTTTCATTTGTGCGTTCTGAGCATGCGCCAATATGAGCATGCGCACAAATTTTTCATTTGTGCGTTCTGAGCATGCGCCAATATGAGTATATGCACGAATTTTTCATTTGTGCGTTCTGAGCATGCGCCAATATGAGCATATGCACGAATTTTTAATTTGTGCGTTCTGAGCATGCGCCAATATGAGCATATGTACGAATTTTTAATTTGTGCGTTCTGAGCATGCGCCAATATGAGCATATGCACGAATTTTTCATTTGCTCGTTCTGAGCATGCGCCAATATGAGCATATGCACGAATTTTTCATTTGTGCTTTCTGAGCATGCGCCACTATGAGCATGTGTTACAATTTTTCATTTGTTCGTTCTGAGCATGCGCCAATATGAGCATTTGCACGAATTTTTCATTTGTGCGTTCTGAGTATCGCCAATATGGGCATGTGTACGAATTTTTCATTTGTTCGTTCTGAGCATGCGCCAATATGAGCATATGCAAATATAGGGGAGTTCCATGTCGAATTTTCCATTTGTGCGTTCTGAACATGCTCCAATATGAGCATATGCACTAATTTTTCATTTGTGCGTTCTGAGCATGCGCCAATATGAGCATATGCACGTATTTTTCATTTGTGCATTCTGAGCATGCGCCAATATGAGCATGTGTACGAATTTTTTATTTGTTCGTTCTGAGCATGCGCCAGTATGAGCATATGCAAATATAGGGGAGGTCCATGTCGAATTTTCCATTTGTGCGTTCTGAGTATCGCCAATGTGGGCATGTGTACGAATTTTTCATTTGTTCGTTCTGAGCATGCGCCAATATGAGCATATGCAAATATAGGGGAGTTCCATGTCGAATTTTCCATTTGTGCGTTCTGAGCATGCGCCAATATGAGCATAATTATGCACGAATTTTTCATTTGGGCGTTCTGAGTATCGCCAATATGGGCATGTGTACGAATTTTTCATTTGTTCGTTCTGAGCATGCGCCAATATGAGCATATGCAAATATAGGGGAGTTCCATGTCGAATTTTCCATTTGTGCGTTCTGAGCATGCGCCAATACGAGCATATGCACTATTTTTTCATTTGTGCGTTCTGAGCATGCGCCAATATGAGCATATGCACGTTTTTTTCATTTGTGCGTTCTGACCATGCGCCAATATGAGCATGTGTACGAATTTTTCATTAGTTCGTTCTGAGCATGCGCCAATATGAGAATACGCAAATATAAGGGAGTTCCAAGTCGAATTTTCCATTTGTGCGTGCTGAGCATGCGCCAATATGAGCATATGCACTATTTTTTCATTTGTGCGTTCTGAGCATGCGCCAATATGAGCATATGCACGTTTTTTTCACTTGTGCGTTCTGAGCATGCGCCAATATGAGCATGTGCACGAATTTTTCATTTGTTCGTTCTGAGCATGCGCCAATATGAGCATATGCAAATATAGGGGAGCTCCATGTCGAATTTTTCATTTGTGCGTTTTGAGCATGCGCCAATATGAGCATATGTACGAATTTTTAATTTGTGTGTTCTGAGCATGCGCCAATATGAGCATATGCACGAATTTTTCATTTGCGCGTTCTGAGCATGCGCCAATATGAGCATATGCACAAATTTTTCATTTGTGCGTTCTGAGCATGCGCCAATATGAGCATATGGACAAATTTTTCATTTGTGCGTTCTGAGCATGCGCCAATATGAGCATATGTACGAATTTTTCATTTGTGCGTTCTGAGCATGCGCCAATATGAGCATATGCACGAATTTTTCATTTGTGCGTTCTGAGCATGCGCCAATATGAGCATATGTACGAATTTTTAATTTGTGTGTTCTGAGCATGCGCCAATATGAGCATATGCACGAATTTTTCATTTGCGTTCTGAGCATGCGCCAATATGAGCATATGCACCAATTTTTCATTTGTGCGTTCTGAGCATGCGCCAATATGAGCATATGGACAAATTTTTCATTTGTGCGTTCTGAGCATGCGCCAATATGAGCATATGCACGAATTTTTCATTTGTGCGTTCTGAGCATGCGCCAATATGAGCATATGCACGAATTTTTCATTTGTGCGTTCTGAGTATGCGCCAATACGAGCATATGGACAAATTTTTCATTTGTGCGTTCTGAGCATGCGCCAATATGAGCATATGCACGAATTTTTCATTTGCGCGTTCTGAGCATGCGGCAATATGAGCATATGCACCAATTTTTCATTTGTCCATTCTGAGCATGCGCCAATATGAGCATATGCAAATATAGGGTAGTTCCATGTCGAATTTTCCATTTGTGCCTTCTGAGCTGCGCCAATATGAGCATTTGGACGAATTTTTCATTTGTGCGTTCTGAGCATGCGCGAATATGAGCATATGTACGAATTTTTAATTTGTGCGTTCTGAGCATGCGCCAATATGAGCATATGCACGAATTTTTAATTTGTGCGTTCTGAGCATGCGCCAATATGAGCATATGCACAAATTTTTAATTTGTGCGTTCTGAGCATGCGCCAATATGAGCATATGTACGAATTTTTAATTTGTGTTCTGAGCATGCGCCAATATGAGCATATGTACGAATTTTTAATTTGTGCGTTCTGAGCATGCGCCAATATGAGCATATGCACGAATTTTTCATTTGTGCGTTCTGAGCATGCGCCAATATGAGCATATGCACGAATTTTTCATTTGCGTTCTGAGCATGCGCCAATATGAGCATATGCACAAATTTTTCATTTGTGCGTTCTGAGCATGCGCCAATATGAGCATATGCACAAATTTTTCATTTGTGCGTTCTGAGCATGCGCCAATATGAGCATATGTACGAATTTTTAATTTGTGCGTTCTGAGCATGCGCCAATATGAGCATATGCACGAATTTTTCATTTGTGCGTTCTGAGCATGCGCCAATATGAGCATATGCACGAATTTTTCATTTGTGCGTTCTGAGCATGCGCCAATATGAGCATATGCACGAATTTTTCATTTGTGCGTTCTGAGCATGCGCCAATATGAGCATATGTACGAATTTTTAATTTGTGCGTTCTGAGCATGCGCCAATATGAGCATATGCACGAATTTTTCATTTGTGCGTTCTGAGCATGCGCCAATATGAGCATATGCACGAATTTTTCATTTGTGCGTTCTGAGCATGCGCCAATATGAGCATATGCACGAATTTTTCATTTGTGCGTTCTGAGCATGCAATTTTTCATTTGTGCGTTCTCAGCATGCGCCAATATGAGCATATGCACGAATTTTTCATTTGCGCGTTCTGAGCATGCGCCAATATGAGCATATGCACAAATTTTTCATTTGTGCGTTCTGAGCATGCGCCAATATGAGCATATGGACAAATTTTTCATTTGTGCGTTCTGAGCATGCGCCAATATGAGGATATGTACGAATTTTTCATTTGTGCGTTCTGAGCATGCGCCAATATGAGCATATGCACGAATTTTTCATTTGTGCGTTCTGAGCATGCGCCAATATGAGCATATGTACGAATTTTTAATTTGTGTGTTCTGAGCATGCGCCAATATGAGCATATGCACGAATTTTTCATTTGCGCGTTCTGAGCATGCGCCAATATGAGCATATGCACAAATTTTTCATTTGTGCGTTCTGAGCATGCGCCAATATGAGCATATGGACGAATTTTTCATTTGTGCGTTCTGAGCATGCGCCAATATGAGCATATGCACGAATTTTTCATTTGTGCGTTCTGAGCATGCGCCAATATGAGCATATGCACGAATTTTTCATTTGTGCGTTCTGAGCATGCGCCAATATGAGCATATGCACAAATTTTTCATTTGTGCGTTCTGAGCATGCGCCAATATGAGCATATGCACGAATTTTTCATTTGTGCGTTCTCAGCATGCGCCAATATGAGCATATGCACGAATTTTTCATTTGTGCGTTCTGAGCATGCGCCAATATGAGCATATGTACGAATTTTTAATTTGTGCGTTCTCAGCATGCGCCAATATGAGCATATGCACGAATTTTTCATTTGCGCGTTCTGAGCTTGCGCCAATATGAGCATATGCACGAATTTTTCATTTGTGCGTGCTGAGCATGCGCCAATATGAGCATATGCACGAATTTTTCATTTGTGCGTTCTGAGCATGCGCACAAATTTGTCATTTGTGCGTTCTCAGCATGCGCCAATATGAGCATATGTACGAATTTTTCATTTGTGCGTTCTGAGCATGCGCCAATATGAGCATATGCACTATCTTTTCATTTGTGCGTTCTGAGCATGCGCCAATATGAGCATATGCACAAATTTTTCATTTGTCCGTTCTGAGCGTGCGCCAATATGAGTATATGCAAATATAGGAGAGTTCCATGTCGAATTTTCCATTTGTGCGTTCTGTGCATGCGCCAATATGAGCATTTGCACGAATTTTCAATTTGTGTGTTCTGAGCATGCGCCAATATGAGCATATGCACGAATTTTTCATTTGTGCGTTCTGAGCATGCGCCAATATGAGCATATGCACGAATTTTTCATTTGTGCGTTCTGAGAATGCGCCAATATGAGCATATGCACAAATTTTTCATTTGTGCGTTCTGAGCATGCGCCAATATGAGCATATGCACAAATTTTTCATTTGTGCGTCCAGAGCATGCGCCAATATGAGTATATGCACGAATTTTTCATTTGTGCGTTCTGAGCATGCGCCAATATGAGCATATGCACGAATTTTTAATTTGTGCGTTCTGAGCATGCGCCAATATGAGCATATGTACGAATTTTTAATTTGTGCGTTCTGAGCATGCGCCAATATGAGCATATGCACGAATTTTTCATTTGCTCGTTCTGAGTAAGCGCCAATATGAGCATATGCACGAATTTTTCATTTGTGCTTTCTGAGCATGCGCCACTATGAGCATGTGTACCAATTTTTCATTTGTTCGTTCTGAGCATGCGCCAATATGAGCCTTTGCACGAATTTTTCATTTGGGCGTTCTGAGTATGCGCCAATATGGGCATGTGTACGAATTTTTCATTTGTTCGTTCTGAGCATGTGCCAATATGAGCATATGCAAATATAGGGGAGTTCCATGTCGAATTTTCCATTTGTGCGTTCTGAACATGCGCCAATATGAGCATATGCACTATCTTTTCATTTGTGCGTTCTGAGCATGCGCCAATATGAGCATATGCACGTTTTTTTCACTTGTGCATTCTGAGCATGCGCCAATATGAGCATGTGTACGAATTTTTTATTTGTTCGTTCTGAGCATGCGCCAGTATGAGCATATGCAAATATAGGGGAGGTCCATGTCGAATTTTCCATTTGTGCGTTCTGAGTATCGCCAATGTGGGCATGTGTACGAATTTTTCATTTGTTCGTTCTGAGCATGCGCCAATATGAGCATATGCAAATATAGGGGAGTTCCATGTCGAATTTTCCATTTGTGCGTTCTGAGCATGCGCCAATATGAGCATAATTATGCACTATTTTTTAATTTGGGCGTTCTGAGTATGCGCCAATATGGGCATGTGTACGAATTTTTCATTTGTTCGTTCTGAGCATGCGCCCATATGAGCATATGCAAATATAGGGGAGTTCCATGTCGAATTTTCCATTTGTGCGTTCTGAGCATGCGCCAATATGAGCATATGCACTATTTTTTCATTTGTGCGTTCTGAGCATGCGCCAATATGAGCATATGCACGTTTTTTTCACTTGTGCGTTCTGACCATGCGCCAATATGAGCATGTGTACGAATTTTTCATTAGTTCGTTCTGAGCATGCGCCAATATGAGAATACGCAAATATAAGGGAGTTCCAAGTCGAATTTTCCATTTGTGCGTGCTGAGCATGCGCCAATATGAGCATATGCACTATTTTTTCATTTGTGCGTACTGAGCATGCGCCAATATGAGCATATGCACGTTTTTTTCACTTGTGCGTTCTGAGCATGCGCCATTATGAGCATGTGCACGAATTTTTCAATTGTTCGTTCTGAGCATGCGCCAGTATGAGCATATGCAAATATAGGGGAGTTCCATGTCGAATTTTTCATTTGTGCGTTCTGAGCATGCGCCAATATGAGCATATTCACGAATTTTTAATTTGTGCGTTCTGAGCATGCGCCAATATGAGCATATGCACTAATTATTCATTTGTGCGTTCTGAGCATGCGCCAATATGAGCATATGCACTAATTTTTCATTTGTGCGTTCTGAGCATGCAAACAAATTTTTCATTTGTGCGTTCTGAGCATGCGCCGATATGAGCATATGTACGAATTTTTCAATTGTTCGTTCTGAGCATGCGCCAGTATGAGCATATGCAAATATAGGGGAGCTCCATGTCGAATTTTTCATTTGTGCGTTGTGAGCATGCGCCAATATGAGCACGCGCACAAATTTTTCATTTGTGCGTTCTGAGCATGCGCGAATATGAGCATATGTACGAATTTTTAATTTGTGCGTTCTGAGCATGCGCCAATATGAGTATGTGCACGAATTTTTCATTTGTGCGTTCTGAGCATGCGCCAATATGAGCATATGCAAAAATTTTTAATTTGTGCGTTCTGAGCAAGCGCTAATATGAGCATATGCACGAATTTTTCATTTGCGCGTTCTGAACATGCGCCAATATGAGCATATGCACGAATTTTTCATTTGTGCGTTCTGAGCACGCGCCAATATGAGCATATGCACGAATTTTTCATTTGTGCGTTCTGAGCATGCGCCAATATGAGCACATGCACCAATTTTTCATTTGTGCGTTCTGAGCATGCGCCAATATGAGGATATGTACGAATTTTTCATTTGTGCGTTCTGAGCATGCGCCAATATGAGCATATGCACGAATTTTTCATTTGTGCGTTCTGAGCATGCGCCAATATGAGCATGCGCACAAATTTTTCATTTGTGCGTCCAGAGCATGCGCCAATATGAGCATATGTACGAATTTTTAATTTGTGCGTTCTGAGCATGCGCCAATATGAGTATATGCACGAATTTTTCATTTGTGCGTTCTGAGCATGCGCCAATATGAGCATATGCACGAATTTTTAATTTGTGCGTTCTGAGAATGCGCCAATATGAGCATATGCACAATTTTTCATTTGTGCGTTCTGAGCATGCGCCAATATGAGCATATGCACGAATTTTTCATTTGTGCGTTCTGAGCATGCGCACAAATTTTTCATTTGTGCGTTCTCAGCATGCGCCAATATGAGCATATGTACGAATTTTTCATTTGTGCGTTCTGAGCATGCGCCAATATGAGCATATGCACGAATTTTTCATTTGTGCGTTCTGAGCATGCGCCAATATGAGGATATGTACGAATATGTAACTATATAATGAAGCGCCCTTATATAGTTGCATATGCTCACAAAATAGCCACAAATGAGAAATTCGGACATTGAGCGCCCCTATATAGTTGCATATGCTCACAAAACATAAACAAATGAGAAATTCGGACATGGGGCGCCCCTATATACGTGCATATGCCCACAAAATATACACAAATGACATATTCGGACATGAAGCGCCCTTATAGAGTTGCATATGTCACAAAATATACAGAAATGAGAAATTCGGACATGGGGTGCCCTTATATACTTGCATATGCTCACAAAATATACACAAATGAGAAATTCGAACATGAGGCGCCCCTATATACTTGCATATGCTCACAAAATATACAGAAATGAGAAATTCGTACATGGGGCGCCCCTATGTACTTGCAAATGCTCACAAAATATACAGAAATGAGAAATTCGGACATGGGGCACACCTATATACTTTTATATGCTGACAAAATATACAAAAATGAGAAATTCGAACATGAGGCGGCCCTATATACTTGCATATGCTCACAAAATATACAGAAATGAGAAATTCGTACATGGGGCGCCCCAATGTACTTGCAAATGCTCACAAAATATACAGAAATGAGAAATTCGGACATGGGGCACCCCTATATACTTGCATATGCTGACAAAATATATAAAAATGAGAAATTCGAACATGAGGCGCCCCTATATACTTGCATATGCTCACAAAATATACAGAAATGAATACAGAAATGAGAAATTCGGACATGGGCGCCCAATATACTTGCATATGCTCACAAAATATACAGAAATGAGAAATTCGGACATGGGACGCCCCTATATACTTGCATATGCTCACAAAATATACAGAAATGAGAAATTCGGACATGGGTCGCCCCTATATACTTGCATATGATCACAAAAAATACACAAATGAGAAATTCGGACATGGGGCGCCCCTATATACTTGCACATGCTCACAAAATATGCACAAATGAGAAACTCGGATGTGGGGCGCCCCTATATACTTGCGTATGCTCACAAAATATAAACAAATGTGAAATTCGGACATGTGACGCCCCAGTACACTTGCATATGCTCACAAAATATAAACAAATGAGAAATTCGAACATGGGGCGCCCCTATATACTTGCATATGCTCACAAAATATACACATTTGTGCATATTTTGGGAGCATATGCAAGTACATAGGGGCGCCCCATGTCCGAATTTCTCATTTCTGTATATTTTGTGAGCATATGCAACTATATAGGGGCGCTTCATGTCCGAATTTCTCATTTGTGGCTATTTTGTGAGCATATGCAAGTATATAGGGGCGTCCCATGTCCGAATTTCTCATTTGTGTATATTTTGTGAGCATATGGAAGTATATAGGGGCTCCCCATGTCCGAATTTCTCATTTGTGTATATTTTGTGAGTATATGCAAGTATATAGCGGGGACCCATATCCGAATTTCTCATTTGTGTATATTTTGTCAGCATATGCAAGTATACTGGGGCGTCCCATGTCCGAACTTCTCATTTGTTTATATTTTGTGAGCATACGCAATTAAGTATGCAGGGGGGGGGGCGCCCCACATCCGAGTTTCTCATTTGTGTATATTTTGTGAGCATATGCAAGTATATAGGGGCGCTCCATGTCCGAATTTCTCATTTGTGTATATTGTGTGAGCATATACAAGTATATATAGGCGCGCCCCATGTCCGTATTTCTCATTTGTGTATATTTTGTGAGCATATGAAGTATATAGGGGCGCCCCATGTCCGAATTTCTCATTTCTGTATATTTTGTGAGCATTTGCAAGTACATAGGGGCGCCCCATGTACGAATTTCTCATTTGTGTATATTTTGTGTTCATATGCAAGTATATAAGGGCGACCCATCTCCGAATTTCTCATTTGTGTATATTTTGTGAGCATATGCAAGTATATAGGGGCGCCCCAAGTCCGAATTTCTCATTTCTGTATATTTTGTGAGCATACGCAAGTATGTAGGGGCACCCCATGTCCTAATTTCTCATTTGTGTATTTTTTGTGATCATATGCAAGTATATAAGGGCGACCCATGTCCGAATTTCTCATTTGTGTATATTTTGTGAGCATATGCAAGTATATAAGGGCGTCCCATGTCCGAATTTCTCATTTCTGTATATTTTGTGAGCATATGCAAGTATATAGGGGCGCCCCATGTCCGAATTTCTCATTTCTGTATATTTTGTGAGCATTTGCAAGTACATTGGGGCGCCCCATGTACGAATTTCTCATTTCTGTATATTTTGTGAGCATATGTAGTAATATAGGGGCCGATCGAGCCTTATTTTTAGGGGGCCGCAGGGGGCCGCAGGGGGCCACACTAATTAGTATGCAAGGGGGCCGCAAACAACACTAATTAGTATGCAAGGGGGCCGCAAACACTATCATATAGGGGGCCGCAAACACTATCATATAGGGGGCCGCAAACACTAGCATATAGGGGGCCGCAGGGGGCCGCGAACGCAACTCATCATTAACATAAACATAATTATGTATTGACATCATAATGATATACAAGGCGCGTTTGGGCAAGACAGTCATTATGTTGAGTTCAGCATATTTTGTGTGCAAAAATATATGGGTTTGTTGTCGCGAGATTTATAAACTCCTTCAATCTCGTATCTAGTGAAGTATTTCTTTCTGAGTCGACCAATACTAATAAGTTTTCAAGCGTTTATTTAATAAAGCCTATACAAGCGAGATTTACAAACATTAAAGCGTTAGAAACATAAATATTATGATGTATTTGTTGCTAATGTAAACTAAAGACACAATAACTTAACTCATTAAGGGATTAAGTCAAAAGGCTTGTTTGGGCGAAATCATTAAGATGAACCATCACAATAGCTATAGCGTCCGTATAAAGTTCCCAAGCGTCTTGTTCCAAACACAGTCCGTTTCGACAACGATTACAACAGCAGCTTACTGGCTTTAGTACTTTGGATTTTACTCGTGAGAAGAATATACAATGGATCAACAAGAAAATATTTGGTAAGTTGACATTTGTGGTTTTATGTCTTGTTTATACAATCTTGTTAATACAATTTATAATGTATAGGAGAGATCAGTTCATGCCTGATCTGGAGGACGAAGAGATTAATCGTCAGCTTTGTTCGTTGGCGGTTGAAGATATGGTCGCTAGTGGGTCGCCTGAAACCCAGGAACAAGTTCTCGCCGACTGGAATGATTGGAAAGACGACGTAGAGAGTGCCCCAGCGGTTAAACCTAAAAGCTTTCCTTGCAATGAGTGTGGTAAAGTTTTCACGCGTTCTCATGACCTAACCCGACATGTTCGAAGATTACACACCGGAGAGAGACCGTTTACCTGCGAAGTTTGTGGAAAAGACTTTGCATCGAGAAACAAGTTGAAACGACATGAGAAAATTCACCAAGAAAAGTCCTTCGAGTGTGTGAGATGTCACAAGAAATTTGGTCGAAAGGTATGTAATTAAAAGGGGTATATTCTTATATAATCTTGAACTATAGTGTTTATTTATTTTATTTGTTCTTCAAGGATAAACTGAGCAGTCACATGAAAATGCACGAGAGACGAGGTGCCGAGCGTGAATATACATGTAATGTTTGTGGCGAGACGTTTCGCAACATTTTCCCACTCCAAGCACATCAACGCGATGTCCATCAGGTCGGCGGTGGGAAGCGTAAGCGTGGTCCCACAGCAAGCAAAGGGAAACGAGCAAAGACGACGGATTCTACACCTGTGAATGAAGGAGCCTCGACGTCTACGGCTGTGAACGAAGGAGCCTCAACGCCTACAGTTGTTAACGAAGGTAGGAAAGTTTGACTTGAATATTTCAACATGGTTGCTATCCTAACGTTGCTAAATGTAATTTGAATATCACTAATCCTCGAAAAGAGTAGTAGTAGTGTAGGTACCGTTCGACCCGGATTTTTGAGGGTGTGCGAGTATATGCTTGTAAATCTCGCTTAAAAATTACTGCTTTTCGCACTCTGCTACATCTAAAACGCTTGAAACTTTGTAAGGTTTAAATCCCTGTAAGAATTATGTTTATACAATCGCTTGGTAAACATATATTTGTATTGCTCTATAAGACCTTAGCTATGCCGATTACATCTTAAGATCTTCTCGTTCCGCCCAAACAAGCCTTTGACTTAATCCCTTAATGAGTTAAGCTATTGATCGAATCCTCAATATCTTCATCTTGCCGTGACTCCATCCGTGCTAGCATTGCGAGGACCCGCCCGTTGGTGATAAGACTTTTATCAATTTCCAATGCCGCAAGACCTTTGAGAAATATACTCAATCCATAAGGTTCTGGAATATATGGATGAAAAGGCCTCGTGCAATATTTTAGAATGTTTACAATATCAGTTCCACGTATATCCTGTCCTCTGTAGACGATCTCTCCTTTTGTATTCCACGTCAAAATGTCCGTAGATGTGAGAATAGAGTGAAGGATTTCTTCGGCGCCATAACTATTTTCATTGTCAAGATAATGAAGAATGTCTTGAAGTCGCCACTGTTCAGGAGATGATCTTTTGGTGCTATCCATGGTTGGAATGATGGATATGAATTTAATTTTGATCATTTTATACCAATTCTGCAAGTCCTTCTAAGATTGGAGCCAGTACCAATCCTAGAAAACCATTTCCATGCTGAACAAGTATCTTCCTTTTTGTTTTAACACTTTTATTTTTGTTAGTCAGATGAATAATATCGTGTTCAAAAGGTCTAAGTTTATCCATTGTGTGTTTAGGAAGTGCGAGGTTCATAAAACTTTTCACACAATTACATAGAAACCGAATCTGTTCATGAGATGTAGATCTCAACAGAGCTTGTTGTTGAGTTGGATAAGAAGTACATAGGAGCTCTATAAACGATCTGTGCTTGGGAAGGTTAGTCATATCTGCTCGAAGGTCAACAACGTAATGAAGACCTGATTGAAAAACGTGCATATATATGAAGATATGGTTCTTACATCTTAGAGCTCGATATGGAGCTAAGCTCGCTCGATTTGGAGCTAAGCTCGCTCGATTTGGAGCTAAGCTCGCTCGATATGGAGCTAAGCTCGCTCGATTTGGAGCAAAGCTCGCTCGATATGGAGCTAAGCTCGCTCGATTTGGAGCTAAGCTCGCTCGATATGGAGCTAAGCTCGCTCGATATGGAGCTAAGCTCGCTCGATTTGGAGCTAAGCTCGATTTGGAGCTAAGCTCGCTCGATATGGAGCTAAGCTCGCTCGATTTGGAGCTAAGCTCACTCGATATGGAGCTAAGCTCGATTTGGAGCTAAGCTCGCTCGATATGGAGCTAAGCTCGCTCGATTTGGAGCTAAGCTCGCTCGATATGGAGCTAAGCTCGCTCGGCTCGGAGGTATGTTTATAAGTCATAAAAGTTTAAGTGGGAATTCATTATCTATCAGTCCTTCGTAGAGTAAACATGTCTCATCTGTGTCATATCTGTGGAAAATATTTCTCTAAGTCGTTCAATCTACATCGACATCGAAGGGCGGTCCATGGTCAAAAACCAACAGAGAATGCTCGCATATTAGTTGATGGATCTACAGTTCTGCAACATCCCTTTACTTGTATCGTAGCAGGATGTACTCAAAGTGGCAAAACTGTATGGGTGAAAAGTCTATTGGAGAATGCCCAGAAAACCATAAGTCCACCTCCTCAGCGTATCATCTGGTGTTATGGTCAATGGCAGCCATCCTATTTTGATATGATGAGAACAATGCCTGGAATAGAATTCAATGAAGGAATACCTGAAGATATTGACAAGGTAGATTACCTAGATGTTTCTCAACGCAATTTGATCGTACTAGATGATCTCATGGCACAATCTGGCAAGGATAAACGTATAGCTGATCTTTTCACAAAAGGGAGTCATCACAGAAATTTGTCCGTCATCTACATTGTCCAAAATATATTTCATCAAGGCAAAGAAATGAGAAATATTAGTCTCAACGCTCATTATATCGTGTTGTTTAAGTCACCGAGAGATAAGCAACAAATCTCTATGCTTGCAAGACAAATTAATCCTGGCAAAGTCGGAGAGTTTATGAGAAGTTATGAAGACGCTACGAGCCGTCCTCATGGGTATTTAATGTTGGATTTAAAACCTACAACGGATGATCAACAACGACTCAAAACAAATGTATTGCCAGGCGAGGTCTTAGTCGAATATGTACGGAAACAGTCTTATCGTCAACCACCCCTTCTAAATGCGATGTATAACACCGAGCAGCGAATGAAAGAGATCATTAAAGCACCACAGCTTACCCCGGATGAAAAAAGCAAGCTGTATTCTGACCAACTAAATCGATTTCTAACTTTTAAAAACAAGATGGATATTCCAGTCCATCATCCTCCAATTGTTGTAACCCCAGATATCGTTGAACCACCAACCGCTCCTGAACCTATGGAGATAACACAACCAACCACTCCTAGATCTATCGAGATGACACAACCTGTGCCTGCTACTCCTAAACCTGGCTTTCTCACACCACCACCAACACAAGGAGAACGATCCAAACTCAAACACAGCTTTTTCCACAATTGGGTAGACTCGGCTGATTGGAGACCTAAAGATTTAGCAATGATGACTCCAGAGCAACGAGAAGGTTACGAACAAAGACTGCTTCACGAGAGATCAAAATATATTCCTATGAAAGCTGAGGATATAGTAAGATTATCACCCGAAAACAGACAGGAATATCAGAATTCTTTACAGACACAAAAGACGCCTAAACGATATGCTCTTAGGAGCAGACCTTACTAACGTTGTAAAAGAAATTTTAAGCAATAAATATGTTTTAAAACGAATTCTGTGTTTGTACATTGTACAATATTTTCCCGTCCTATGATATATTCTAAATTTATTCAAATCACTGTTAACGATTTACAAATGACTTACAAACCACATAGAATCGTGCTTGCATACAATGTTTGTATCTCGCTTAAAAATCACTGCTACATCTAAAACGCTTGAAACTCGGTAAGGTTTAAATCCCTGTAAGAACTACGTTTATACAATCGCTTGGCAAACATATATTTGTATTGCTCTATAAGATCTTAGACCTCTCTTAGACTATAAGACTTTTCTCGTTTTAGAACGCTATATTTCTACTTGTTATTATTTCGCATAATATTTTACTATGTTAAGCGTCGCTATATTAGTTGTCTAAGCCGTCTTGTTTAAGGTGATATTAGATACGAGAATATATTCTGTCTTTGGACTGTGTTTGGAACACAACGCTTGGCAAAATATATAGGAAAGGTCTAGCTATTGTGATGGTTCAGTTTAATGATTGTTTCGCCCAAACAAGTCTTTTGACTTAATCTTTTAATGAGTTAAGCTATTGTGTCTTTAGTTTAACTTAGCATCAAAATATTTATGTTTCTAACGCTTTAATGTTTGTAAATCTCACTTGTACAGGCTTTACTAAATAAACGCTTGAAAACTTATTAGTATTGGTCGACTCAGAAATAAATACTTCACTATATACGAGATTGAAGGAGTTTATAAATCTCGCGACAACAAACCCATATATTTTTGCACACAAAATATGCTGAACTCAACATAATGACTGTCTTGCCCAAACGCGCCTTGTATATCATTATGATGTCAATACATAATTATGTTTATGTTAATGATGAGTATGAGCGGTCATGGCCCCTATATGATAGTGTTTGCAGCCTATATGATAGTGTTTGCGGCCCCTATAGGTTTGGCCTATATGATAGTGGCGCCTCATGTTAGTGCATTTCCCCAGTGCATATTTTTTAGTGCAGTTCATGCAATTTGTCATGTTTACTAATTGTGAATATTTGCATAGCCAGGAGGCCCCCCCCTAAATAAGGCCTCGATCCGTCTCATTCTGTATATTTTGTCATATGCAAGTATATAGGGGCGCCTCATGTTCGAATTTCTCATTTGTGTATATTTTGTGAGCATATGCAAGTATATAGGGGCCCCCATGTCCGAATTTCTCATTTCTGTATATTTTGTGAGCATATGCAAGTATATAGGGGCGCCCCATGTACGAATTTCTCATTTGTGTATATTTTGTGGGCATATGCAAGTATATAGAGGCGCCCCATGTCCGAATTTCTCATTTGTGTATATTTTGTGAGCATATGCAAGTATATAAGGGCACCCCATGTCCGAATTTCTCATTTGTGTATATTTTGTGAGCATATGCAACTATATAAGGGCGCTTCATGTCCGAATTTTTCATTTGTGTATATTTTGTGAGCATATGCAAGTATATAGGGGCGTCCCATGTCCGAATTTCTCATTTGTGTATATTTTGTGAGCATATGCAACTATATAGAGGCGCTCATGTCCGAATTTCTCATTTGTGTATTTTTTGTGAGCATATGCAAGTATATAAGGGCGCTCCATGTCCGAATTTCTCATTTGTATATTTTGTGAGCATATGCAAGTATATAGGGGCGTCCATGTCCGAATTTCTCATTTGTGTATATTTTGTGAGCATATGCAAGTATATAGGGGCGCCCCATGTCCGAATTTCTCATTTGTATATTTTGTGAGCATATGCAAGTATACTGGGGCGCCCATGTCCGAATTTCTCATTTGTGTATATTTTGTGAGCATATGCAAGTATATAGGGGCGCCCCATGTCCGAATTTCTCATTTGTATATATTTTGTGAGCATATGCAAGTATATAGTTGCCCCATGTCCGAATTTCTCATTTCTGTATATTTTGTGAGCATATGCAAGTACATAGGGGCGCCCCATGTCCGAATTTCTCATTTCTGTATATTTTGTGGGCATATGCAAGTATATAGGGGCGCCTCATGTCCGAATTTCTCATTTGTGTATATTTTGTGAGCATATAGAAGTATATAACCACCCATGTCCGAATTTCTCATTTCTGTATATTTTGTGAGCATATGCAACTCTATAAGGGCGCCCATGTCCGAATTTCTCATTTGTGTATATTTTGTGAGCATATGCAAGTATATAGGGGCGTCCTATATCCGAATTTCTCATTTGTGTATATTTTGTGAGCATATGCAATTATATAGGGGCGCTCAATGTCCGAATTTCTCATTTGTGGCTATTTTGTGAGCATATGCAACTATATAAGGGCGCTTCATGTCCGAATATGTCATTTGTGGCTATTTTGCGAGCATGTGCAAGTATATAGGGGCGTCCCATGTCCGAATTTCTCATTTGTGTATATTTTGTGAGCATATGCAAGTATATAGGGGCGCCCCATGTTCGAATTTCTCATTTGTTTATATTTTGTGAGCATATGCAAGTGTACTGGGGCGTCACATGTCCGAATTTCACATTTGTTTATATTTTGTGAGCATACGCAAGTATATAGGGGCGCCCCACATCCGAGTTTCTCATTTGTGCATATTTTGTGAGCATGTGCAAGTACATAGGGGCGCCCCATGTCCGAATTTCTCATTTGTGTTTTTTTTGTGATCATATGCAAGTATATAAGGGCGACCCATGTCCGAATTTCTCATTTGTGTATATTTTGTGAGCATATGCAAGTATATAGGGGCGTCCCATGTCCGAATTTCTCATTTGTGTATATTTTGTGAGCATATGCAAGTATATAGGGGTGCCCCATGTCCGAATTTCTCATTTCTGTATATTTTGTGAGCATTTGCAAGTACATTGGGGCGCCCCATGTACGAATTTCTCATTTGTGTATATTTTGTGAGCATATGCAAGTATATAGGGCCGCCTCATGTTCGAATTTCTCATTTTTGTATATTTTGTCAGCATATGCAAGTATATAGGGGTGCCCCATGTCCGAATTTCTCATTTCTGTATATTTTGTGAGCATTTGCAAGTACATTGGGGCGCCCCATGTACGAATTTCTCATTTCTGTATATTTTGTGAGCATTTGCAAGTACATAGGGGCGCCCCATGTACGAATTTCTCATTTGTGTATATTTTGTGTTCATATGCAAGTATATAGGGCGACCCATGTCCGAATTTCTCATTTGTGTATATTTTGTGAGCATATGCAAGTATATAGGGGCGTCCCATGTCCGAATTTCTCATTTGTGTATATTTTGTGAGCATATGCAAGTATATAGGGGCGCCCCAAGTCCGAATTTCTCATTTCTGTATATTTTGTGAGCATACGCAAGTATGTAGGGGCACCCCATGTCCTAATTTCTCATTTGTGTATTTTTTGTGAGCATATGCAAGTATATAAGGGCGCCTCATGTCCGAATTTCTCATTTGTGTATATTTGTGAGCATATGCAAGTATATAGGGGCGCCCCATGTCCGAATTTCTCATTTCTGTATATTTTGTGAGCATATGCAAGTATATAGGGGCGCCCTATGCCCGAATTTCACATTTCTGTATATTTGTGAGCATTTGCAAGTATAAGGGCGCCTCATGTCCGAATTTCATTTCTGTATATTTATGCTCAGCAAATATGCAAGCGCCCTATATGCTTGAATATGCTCACAATTCTCATGAGAATTGTGGGCTATATTTTGTGACATATGCAACTAAATGAGAAATTCAGACATGTCCGAATATACTTGCATATGAAATATATTTTGGGACATATGCATGTATATAGGGATACCCATGTCCGAGTACCTTGGATCTCATTTGTTTATGTTTTGGGATGTCTTGTAAGGGCGTACAATGTCCGAATTTCTTGGGATACATTTATGGTACCTTGGATCCTTCGAGCATATGCAGGTACCTTGGGGACCTTGGGATATCTTTATGGTAATTTTGGGATTACTTATGCAAGTATATCTGAGTACCATGTCCGAATTCGGATATCTTTATGTGTACCTATGTTTGTGGAGCACCTTGAAGTACTTTGGGATATCTTTAATTTCTCATTTGGATATTTTGGGTACATATGCACCTTGGGGTACCTTGGAATATATTTATGGTACCTTGGGATGCTTTGGGGTACAGTCGAGTACCTTGGAGTACCTTGGGATATCTTTATGGTACCTTGGGATACCTTGGGGTACATTCGAGTACCTTGGGTACCTTTCTCATTTATGGTACCTTGGGATACCTTGGAGTAAATTTCAGGTACCTTGGTTACCGTATATCTTTATGGTCATTGGGATATTTTGGGCATATGCAATTGGGGTACCTTGCATTTATGGTACCAATTTGGGGTACGAATTTCATTTCTGTATATTTTATATTTGATAGTTCTGGGATACCTTTGGGTACATCTGAGAACCCATGGGGGTACCTGGATATTTTTATGCCACCTTGGGTATATTTTGTGTACATCTGCAAGTATATAGGGATACCATGTCCGAATACCATTTGTGTATATTTGTGAGTTTTTCATATGCAAGGGACCCATGGTCATTTTTGTATACTTTGGGATACCTATATAGGGGTACAATGTCTGAATTTCTCATTTGTATATTTTGTGAGCATACCTTGCAAGTACTTTCAGGTACCTTTGGTTACCTTGGGACATCTTTATGGTACCTTGGGATACCTTGTACATCTGAGTACCTTGGGGTACCTTCATATCTTTATGCTACCTTGGGATGTCTTGGGGTACATTCGAGTACCTTGGGATACCTTTATGATACCTTGGGATACCTTCGTGTATTTTCAGGTACCTTGGGGGACCTTGGGATATTTTTATGGTACTTTGGGATACCTTGGGGTACATTCGAGTACCTTGGGGTACCTTGGGATATCTCTATGGTACCTGTATATTTTGGGAGCACTTCAGGTACCTTTGGGTACCTTGGGACATCTTTATGGTACCTTGGGATACCTTGGGGTACATTTGAGTACCTCCTTGGGATATCTTTATATACCTTGGGATGTCTTGGGGTACATTTTACTTTTGTATATTTTGGGATATTTCTATGGTATTGGGATACCTTATGTACATCTGAGTACCTTGGGATACCTTGGTATCTTGGGGTACCTTTGGGTACCTAGTACCTTGGGATATCTTTATGGTACCTTGGGATACCTTGGGGTACATTAGTAACCTTGGGGTACCTTGGGATATCTTTATGGTACCTTTGGGATACCTTAGTACATCTGAGTACCTTGGGGTACCTTGGGATATCTTTATGGTACCTTGGATACCTTGGGTACTCAGTACCTTGGGGTACCTTGGGATATCTTTATGGTACCTTGGGATGCGTTGGGGTACATTCGAGTACCTTGCGGTACCTTGGGATATCTTTATGGTACCTTGGGATACCTTGGGGTACATTCCAGTACCTTGGGGTACCTTGGGATATATTTATGGTACCTTGGGATGCTTTGGGGTACAGTCGAGTACCTTGGAGTACCTTGGGATATCTTTATGGTACCTTGGGATACCTTGGGGTACATTCGAGTACCTTGGGATATCTTTATGGTACCTTGGGATACCTTGGTAATTTCAGGTACCTTTGGTACCTTGGGATATCTTATGGTACTTGGGATACCTTACATATCTGAGGTACTTTGGGATATCTTTATGGTACCTTGGGATACCTTGGGGTACATTCGAGTACCTTGGGTACCTTGGGATATCTTTATGGTACCTTGGTACTTTGGGGATACCTTGGGTTACATTCGAGTACCTTGGGATATCTTTATGGTACCTTGGGATACCTTGGGGTACAGTCGAGTACCTTGGAGTACCTTGGGATATCTTTATGGTACCTTATATACATTCCAGGTACCTGGGTACCTTGGATATCTTTATGGTACCTTGGGATACCTTGGGGTACAGTCGAGTACCTTGGAGTACCTTGGGATATCTTTATGGTACCTTGGGATACCTTGGGGTACATTCGAGGTCCTTGGGGTACCTTGGGATCTTTATGGTACCTTGGGATACCTTGGGGTAATTTCAGGTACCTTTGGGTACCTTGGGATATCTTTATGGTACCTTGGGATACCTTGGGGTACATTCGGGTACCTTGGGTACCTTGGGATATCTTTATGGTACCTTGGGATACCTTGGGTACATCTGAGTACCTTGGGTACCTTTGGGATATCTTTATGGTACCTTGGGATACCTTGGGGTACATTCGAGTACCTTGGGGTACCTTGGGATATCATTATGGTACCTTGGGATACCTTGGGGCACTTTCAGGTACCTTTGGGTACCTTGGGATATCTTTATGGTACCTTGGGATACCTTGGGGTACGTTTCAGGTACCTTTTTGGGATATCTTTATGGTACCTTGGGATACCTTGGGGTACATCTGAGTACCTTGGGGATACCTTTATGGTACCTTTGGGATACCTTTGGGGTACTTTCAGGTACCTTGGGTACCTTGGGATATCTTTATGGTACCTTGGGATTCCTTTGGGGTACATCTGAGTACCTTGGGTACCTTGGGATATCTCTATGGTACCTTGGGATACCTTGGGGTACTTCATGTACCTTGGTACCTTGGATATCTTTATGATACCTTGGGATACCTTGGGATACCTTGGGTACATTCGAGTACCTTGGGGTACCTTGGGATATCTTTATGGTACCTTGGGATACCTTGGGTACATTCGAGTACCTTGGGGTACCTTGGGATATTTTATGGTACCTTGGGATACCTTGGGGTACATTCGAGTACCTTGGGATATCTTTATGGTACCTTGGGGTACCTTGGGGTACCTTGGGATATCTTTATGGTACCTTGGGATACCTTGGGGTACATTCGAGTACCTTGGGGTACCTTGGGATATCTTTATGGTACCTTGGGATACCTTGGGATACCTTGGGGTACATTCGAGTACCTTGGGGTACCTTGGGATATCTTTATGGTACCTTGGGATACCTTGGGGTACATTCGAGTACCTTGGGGTACCTTTGGGATATCTTTATGGTACCTTGGGATACCTTGGGGTACATTCGAGTACCTTGGGGTACCTTGGGATATCTTTATGGTACCTTGGGATACCTTGGGGTACATTCGAGTACCTTGGGGTACCTTGGGATATCTTTATGGTACCTTGGGATACCTTGGGGTACATTCGAGTACCTTGGGATATCTTTATGGTACCTTGGGATACCTTGGGGTACTTTCAGGTACCTTGGGGTACCTTGGGATATCTTTATGGTACCTTGGGATACCTTGGGGTACATTCGAGTACCTTGGGGTACCTTGGGATATCTTTATGGTACCTTGGGATACCTTGGGGTACATTTGAGTACCTTGGGGTACCTTGGGATATCTTTATGGTACCTTGGGATACCTTGGGGTACATTCGAGTACCTTGGGGTACCTTGGGATATCTTTATGGTACCTTGGGATACCTTTGGGTACATTCGAGTACCTTGGGGTACCTTGGGATATCTTTATGGTACCTTGGGATACCTTGGGGTACATTCGAGTACCTTGGGGTACCTTGGGATATCTTTATGGTACCTTGGGATACCTTGGGGTACTTTCAGGTACCTTGGGGTACCTTGGGATATCTTTATGGTACCTTGGGATACCTTGGGGTACATTCGAGTACCTTGGGGTACCTTGGGATATCTTTATGGTACCTTGGGATACCTTGGGGTACATTCGAGTACCTTGGGGTACCTTGGGATATCTTTATGGTACCTTGGGATACCTTGGGGTACATTCGAGTACCTTGGGGTACCTTGGGATATCTTTATGGTACCTTGGGATACCTTGGGGTACATTCGAGTACCTTGGGGTACCTTGGGATATCTTTATGGTACCTTGGGATACCTTGGGGTACTTTCAAGTACCTTTGGGTACCTTGGCATATCTTTATGGTACCTTGGGATACCTTGGGGTACATTCGAGTACCTTGGGGTACCTTGGGATATCTTTATGGTACCTTGGGATACCTTGGGTACATTCGAGTACCTTGGGGTACCTTGGGATATCTTTATGGTACCTTGGGATACCTTGGGATACATCGAGTACCTTGAGATATCTTTATGGTACCTTGGGACACCTTGGGTACTTTCAGGTACCTTGGGTACCTTGGGATATCTTTATGGTACCTTGGGATACCTTGGGGTACATTTGAGTACCTTGGGGTACCTTGGGATATCTTTATGGTACCTTGGGATACCTTGGGGTACATTCGAGTACCTTGGGTTACCTTGGGATATCTTTATGGTACCTTGGGATACCTTGGTACATTCGAGTACCTTGGGGTACCTTGGGATATCTTTATGGTACCTTGGGGTACCTTGGGGTACCTTGGGGTACCTTGGGGTACCTTGGGATATCTTTATGGTACCTGGGATACCTTGGGGTACATTCGAGTACCTTGGGGTACCTTGGGATATCTTTATGGTACCTTGGGATACCTTGGGGTACATTCGAGTACCTTGGGTACCTTTGGGATATCTTTATGGTACCTTGGGATACCTTGGGGTACTTTCAGGTACCTTTGGGTACCTTGGGATATCTTTATGGTACCTTGGGATACTTTGGGTACAGTCGAGTACCTTGGTGTACCTTGGGATATCTTTATGGTACCTTGGGATACCTTGGGGTACATTCGAGTACCTTGGGGTACCTTGGGATATCTTTATGGTACCTTGGGATACCTTGGGGTACATTCGAGTACCTTGGGATATCTTTGTGGTATCTTGGGATACTTTGGGGTACTTTCAGGTACCTTGGGGTACCTTGGGATATCTTTATGGTACCTTGGGATACCTTGGGGTACATTCGAGTACCTTGGGGTACCTTGGGATATCTTTATGGTACCTTGGGATACCTTGGAGTACCTTGGGGTACCTTGGGTACCTTGGGATATCTTTATGGTACCTTGGGATACCTTGGGGTACATTCGAGTACCTTGGGGTACCTTGGGATATCTTTATGGTACCTTGGGATACTTTGGGGTACATTCGAGTACCTTGGGGTACCTTGGGATATCTTTATGGTACCTTGGGATACCTTGGGGTACATTCGAGTACCTTGGGGTACCTTGGGATATCTTTATGGTACCTTGGGATACCTTGGGGTACATTTGAGTACCTTGGGGTACCTTGGGATATCTTTATGGTACCTTGGGATACCTTGGGGTACATTCGAGTACCTTGGGGTACCTTGGGATATCTTTATGGTACCTTGGGATACCTTGGGGTACTTTCAGGTACCTTGGGGTACCTTGGGATATCTTTATGGTACCTTGGGATACCTTGGGGTACATTCGAGTACCTTGGGGTACCTTGGGATATCTTTATGGTACCTTGGGATACCTTGGGTACCTTGATACCTTGGGATTTTCAGGTACCTTTGGGATACCTTGTACCTGGGATATCTTTATGGTACTTTGGGATACCTTGGGGTACAGTCGAGTACCTTGGAGTACCTTGGGATATCTTTATGGTACCTTGGGATACCTTGGGGTACATTCGAGTACCTTGGGGTACCTTGGGATATCTTTATGGTACCTTGGGATACCTTGGGGTACATTCGAGTACCTTGGGGTACCTTGGGATATCTTTATGGTACCTTGGGATTCCTTGGGGTACATTCGAGTACCTTGGGGTACCTTGGGATATCTTTATGGTACCTTGGGATACCTTGGGGTACATTCGAGTACCTTGGGGTACCTTGGGATATCTTTATGGTACCTTGGGATACCTTGGGGTACATTCGAGTACCTTGGGTACCTTGGGATATCTTTATGGTACCTTGGGATACCTTGGGGTACATTCGAGTACCTTGGGGTACCTTGGGATATCTTTATGGTACCTTGGGATACCTTGGGGTACTTTCAGGTACCTTGGGGTACCTTGGGATATCTTTATGGTACCTTGGGATACCTTGGGGTACATTCGAGTACCTTGGGATATCTTTATGGTACCTTGGGATACCTTGGGGTACCTTGGGATATCTTTATGGTACCTTGGGATACCTTGGGGTACATTCGAGTACCTTGGGGTACCTTGGGATATCTTTATGGTACCTTGGGATACCTTGGGGTACATTCGAGTACCTTGGGGTACCTTGGGATATCTTGGGATATCTTTATGGTACCTTGGGATACCTTGGGGTACATTCGAGTACCTTGGGGTACCTTGGGATATCTTTATGGTACCTTGGGATATCTTTATGGTACCTTGGGATACCTTGGGGTACATTCGAGTACCTTGGGGTACCTTGGGATATCTTTATGGTACCTTGGGATACCTTGGGGTACATTGGTGTACCTTGGGGTACCTTGGGATATCTTTATGGTACCTTGGGATACCTTGGGGTACATTCGAGTACCTTGGGGTACCTTGGGGTACCTTGGGATATCTTTATGGTACCTTGGGATACCTTGGGGTACATTTGAGTACCTTGGGGTACCTTGGGATATCTTTATGGTACCTTGGGATACCTTGGGGTACATTCGAGTACCTTGGGGTACCTTGGGATATCTTTATGGTACCTTGGGATACCTTGGGGTACTTTGAGTACCTTGGGGTACCTTGGGATATCTTTATGGTACCTTGGGATACCTTGGGGTACATTCGAGTACCTTGGGGTACCTTGGGATATCTTTATGGTACCTTGGACCTTGGGATATCTTTATGGTACCTTGGGATACCTTGGGGTACTTTCAGGTACCTTGGGGTACCTTGGGATATCTTTATGGTACCTTGGGATACCTTGGGGTACATTCGAGTACCTTGGGGTACCTTGGGATATCTTTATGGTACCTTGGGATACCTTGGAGTACTTTGAGGTACCTTGGGGTACCTTGGGATATCTTTATGGTACCTTGGGATACCTTGGGGTACATTCGAGTACCTTGGGATATCTTTATGGTACCTTGGGATACCTTGGGTACATTCGAGTACCTTGGGGTACCTTGGGATATCTTTATGGTACCTTGGGATACCTTGGGGTACATTCGAGTACCTTGGGGTACCTTGGGATATCTTTATGGTACCTTGGGATACCTTGGGGTACATTCGAGTACCTTGGGATATCTTTATGGTACCTTGGGATACCTTGGGGTACTTTCAGGTACCTTGGGGTACCTTGGGATATCTTTATGGTACCTTGGGATACCTTGGGGTACATTCGAGTACCTTGGGGTACCTTGGGATATCTTTATGGTACCTTGGGATACCTTTGGGTACATTCGAGTACCTTGGGGTACCTTGGGATATCTTTATGGTACCTTGGGATACCTTGGGTACATTCGAGTACCTTGGGGTACCTTGGGATATCTTTATGGTACCTTGGGATACCTTGGGTACATTCGAGTACCTTGGGATATCTTTATGGTACCTTGGGATACCTTGGGGTACTTTCAGGTACCTTGGGTACCTTGGGATATCTTTATGGTACCTTGGGATACCTTGGGTACATTCGAGTACATTGGGGTACCTTGGGATATCTTTATGGTACCTTGGGATACCTTGGGGTACATTTGAGTACCTTGGGGTACCTTGGGATATCTTTATGGTACCTTGGGATACCTTGGGGTACATTCGAGTACCTTGGGGTACCTTGGGATATCTTTATGGTACCTTGGGATACCTTGGGGTACTTTCAGGTACCTTGGGGTACCTTGGGATATCTTTATGGTACCTTGGGATACCTTGGGGTACATTTGAGTACCTTGGGGTACCTTGGGATATCTTTATGGTACCTTGGGATACCTTGGGGTACTTTGAGGTACCTTGGGGTACCTTGGGATATCTTTATGGTACCTTGGGATACCTTGGGGTACTTTCAGGTACCTTGGGGTACCTTGGGATATCTTTATGGTACCTTGGGATACCTTGGGGTACTTTCAGAGTACCTTGGGGTACCTTGGGATATCTTTATGGTACCTTGGGATACCTTGGGGTACATTCGAGTACCTTGGGGTACCTTGGGATATCTTTATGGTACCTTGGGATACCTTGGGGTACATTCGAGTACCTTGGGGTACCTTGGGGTACCTTGGGGTACCTTGGGATATCTTTATGGTACCTTGGGATACCTTGGGATATCTTTATGGTACCTTGGGGTACTTTCAGGTACCTTGGGGTACCTTGGATATCTTTATGGTACCTTGGGATACCTTGGGGTACATTCGAGTACCTTGGGGTACCTTGGGATATCTTTATGGTACCTTGGGATACCTTGGGGTACTTTCAGGTACCTTGGGGTACCTTGGGATATCTTTATGGTACCTTGGGATACCTTGGGGTACTTTCAGGTACCTTGGGGTACCTTGGGATATCTTTATGGTACCTTGGGATACCTTGGGGTACCTTGGGGTACCTTGGGATATCTTTATGGTACCTTGGGATACCTTGGGGTACATTCGAGTACCTTGGGGTACCTTGGGATATCTTTATGGTACCTTGGGATACCTTGGTACATTCGAGTACCTTGGGGTACCTTGGGATATCTTTATGGTACCTTGGGATACCTTGGGGTACATTCGAGTACCTTGGGGTACCTTGGGATATCTTTATGGTACCTTGGGATACCTTGGAGTACTTTGGGGTACCTTGGGATATCTTTATGGTACCTTGGGATACCTTGGGGTACATTCGAGTACCTTGGGGTACCTTGGGATATCTTTATGGTACCTTGGGATACCTTGGGGTACTTTCAGGTACCTTGGGGTACCTTGGGATATCTTTATGGTACCTTGGGATACCTTTGGGGTACATTCGAGTACCTTGGGGTACCTTGGGATATCTTTATGGTACTTTGAGTACCTTGGGGTACCTTGGGATATCTTTATGGTACCTTGGGATACCTTGGGGTACTTTCAGGTACCTTGGGGTACCTTGGGATATCTTTATGGTACCTTGGGATACCTTGGGGTACATTCGAGTACCTTGGGGTACCTTGGGATATCTTTATGGTACCTTGGGATACCTTGGGGTACTTTCAGGTACCTTGGGGTACCTTGGGATATCTTTATGGTACCTTGGGATACCTTGGGGTACATTCGAGTACCTTGGGGTACCTTGGGATATCTTTATGGTACCTTGGGGTACCTTGGGATATCTTTATGGTACCTTGGGATACCTTGGGGTACATTCAGGTACCTTGGGGTACCTTGGGATATCTTTATGGTACCTTGGGATACCTTGGGGTACTTTCGAGTACCTTGGGGTACCTTGGGATATCTTTATGGTACCTTGGGATACCTTGGGCTACATTCGAGTACCTTGGGGTACCTTGGGATATCTTTATGGTACCTTGGGATACCTTGGGGTACATTCGAGTACCTTGGGGTACTTTGGGATATCTTTATGGTACCTTGGGATACCTTGGGGTACATTCGAGTACCTTGGGGTACCTTGGGATATCTTTATGGTACCTTGGGATACCTTGGGTACTTTCAGGTACCTTGGGGTACCTTGGGATATCTTTATGGTACCTTGGGATACCTTGGGGTACATTCGAGTACCTTGGGTACCTTGGGATATCTTTATGGTACCTTGGGATACCTTGGGGTACATTCGAGTACCTTGGGGTACCTTGGGATATCTTTATGGTACCTTGGGATACCTTGGGGTACATTCGAGTACCTTGGGGTACCTTGGGATATCTTTATGGTACCTTGGGATACCTTGGGTACTTTCAGGTACCTTGGGGTACCTTGGGATATCTTTATGGTACCTTGGGATACCTTGGGGTACATTCGAGTACCTTGGGGTACCTTGGGATATCTTTATGGTACCTTGGGATACCTTGGGGTACTTTCAGGTACCTTGGGGTACCTTGGGATATCTTTATGGTACCTTTGGAATACCTTGGGGTACATTCGAGTACCTTGGGGTACTTTGGGATATCTTTATGGTACCTTGGGATACCTTGGGTACTTTCAGGTACCTTGGGGTACCTTGGGATATCTTTATGGTTCCTTGAGATACCTTGGGGTACATTCGAGGACCTTGGGATATCTTTATGGTACCTTGGGATACCTTGGGTACATTTGAGTACCTTGGGATATCTTTATGGTACCTTGGGATACCTTGGGGTACATTCGAGTACCTTTGGGGTACCTTGGGATATCTTTATGGTACCTTGGGATACCTTGGGGTACATTCGAGTACCTTGGGGTACCTTGGGATATCTTTATGGTACCTTGGGATACCTTGGGGTACATTTGAGTACCTTGGGGTACCTTGGGATATCTTTATG
Source organism: Trachythela sp. YZ-2020 (assembly GCA_016169945.1). Taxonomy (NCBI): domain Eukaryota; kingdom Metazoa; phylum Cnidaria; class Anthozoa; order Malacalcyonacea; family Clavulariidae; genus Trachythela; species Trachythela sp. YZ-2020. Next base: position 15,563 of record JADLSH010000139.1, on the reverse strand, counting down.
GTACCTTGGGATACCTTGGGGTACATTCGAGTACCTTGGGGTACCTTGGGATATCTTTATGGTACCTTGGGATACCTTGGGTACTTTCAGGTACCTTGGGGTACCTTGGGATATCTTTATGGTACCTTGGGATACCTTGGGGTACCTTGGGGTACCTTGGGATATCTTTATGGTACCTTGGGATACCTTGGGTACATTCGAGTACCTTGGGGTACCTTGGGATATCTTTATGGTACCTTGGGATACCTTGGGGTACATTCGAGTACCTTGGGGGTACCTTGGGATATCTTTATGGTACCTTGGGATACCTTGGGGTACATTCGAGTACCTTGGGGTACCTTGGGATATCTTTATGGTACCTTGGGATACCTTGGGGTACTTTCAGAGTACCTTGGGGTACCTTGGGATATCTTTATGGTACCTTGGGATACCTTGGGGTACATTCGAGTACCTTGGGGTACCTTGGGATATCTTTATGGTACCTTGGGGTACATTCGAGTACCTTGGGGTACCTTGGGATATCTTTATGGTACCTTGGGATACCTTGGGTACTTTCAGGTACCTTGGGGTACCTTGGGATATCTTTATGGTACCTTGGGATACCTTGGGTACATTCGAGTACCTTGGGGTACCTTGGGATATCTTTATGGTACCTTGGGATACCTTGGGGTACATTCGAGTACCTTGGGATATCTTTATGGTACCTTGGGATACCTTGGGGTACATTCGAGTACCTTGGGGTACCTTGGGATATCTTTATGGTACCTTGGGATACCTTGGGGTACTTTCAGGTACCTTGGGGTACCTTGGGATATCTTTATGGTACCTTGGGATACCTTGGGGTACATTCGAGTACCTTGGGATATCTTTATGGTACCTTGGGATACCTTGGGGTACTTTCAGGTACCTTGGGGTACCTTGGGATATCTTTATGGTACCTTGGGATACCTTGGGGTACTTTCAGGTACCTTGGGGTACCTTGGGATATCTTTATGGTACCTTGGGATACCTTGGGGTACATTCGAGTACCTTGGGGTACCTTGGGATATCTTTATGGTACCTTGGGGTACATTCGAGTACCTTGGGGTACCTTGGGATATCTTTATGGTACCTTGGGATACCTTGGGGTACATTCGAGTACCTTGGGGTACCTTGGGATATCTTTATGGTACCTTGGGATACCTTGGGTACATTCGAGTACCTTGGGGTACCTTGGGATATCTTTATGGTACCTTGGGATACCTTGGGGTACATTCGAGTACCTTGGGATATCTTTATGGTACCTTGGGATACCTTGGGGTACATTCGAGTACCTTGGGGTACCTTGGGATATCTTTATGGTACCTTGGGATACCTTGGGTACATTCGAGTACCTTGGGGTACCTTGGGATATCTTTATGGTACCTTGGGGTACATTCGAGTACCTTGGGGTACCTTGGGATATCTTTATGGTACCTTGGGATACCTTGGGGTACTTTCAGGTACCTTGGGGTACCTTGGGATATCTTTATGGTACCTTGGGATACCTTGGGGTACTTTCAGGTACCTTGGGGTACCTTGGGATATCTTTATGGTACCTTGGGATACCTTGGGTACTTTCAGGTACCTTGGGGTACCTTGGGATATCTTTATGGTACCTTGGGATACCTTGGGGTACATTCGAGTACCTTGGGGTACCTTGGGATATCTTTATGGTACCTTGGGATACCTTGGGGTACATTCGAGTACCTTGGGGTACCTTGGGATATCTTTATGGTACCTTGGGATACCTTGGGGTACTTTCAGGTACCTTGGGGTACCTTGGGATATCTTTATGGTACCTTGGGATACCTTGGGGTACATTCAGGTACCTTGGGGTACCTTGGGATATCTTTATGGTACCTTGGGATACCTTGGGGTACATTCGAGTACCTTGGGGTACCTTGGGATATCTTTATGGTACCTTGGGATACCTTGGGGTACATTCGAGTACCTTGGGGTACCTTGGGATATCTTTATGGTACCTTGGGATACCTTGGGGTACATTCGAGTACCTTGGGGTACCTTGGGATATCTTTATGGTACCTTGGGATACCTTGGGTACCTTGGGATATCTTTATGGTACCTTGGGATACCTTGGGGTACATTCGAGTACCTTGGGATATCTTTATGGTACCTTGGGATACCTTGGGGTACTTTCAGGTACCTTGGGGTACCTTGGGATATCTTTATGGTACCTTGGGATACCTTGGGGTACATTCGAGTACCTTGGGGTACCTTGGGATATCTTTATGGTACCTTGGGATACCTTGGGGTACATTCGAGTACCTTGGGGTACCTTGGGATATCTTTATGGTACCTTGGGATACCTTGGGGTACATTTGAGTACCTTGGGGTACCTTGGGATATCTTTATGGTACCTACCTTGGGGTACCTTGGGATATCTTTATGGTACCTTGGGATACTTTGGGGTACATTCGAGTACCTTGGGGTACCTTGGGATATCTTTATGGTACCTTGGGATACCTTGGGGTACATTCGAGTACCTTGGGGTACCTTGGGATATCTTTATGGTACCTTGGGATACCTTGGTACCTTGGGGTACCTTGGGGTACCTTTGGGATATCTTTATGGTACCTTGGGATACTTTGGGGTACATTCGAGTACCTTGGGGTACCTTGGGATATCTTTATGGTACCTTGGGATACCTTGGGTACATTCGAGTACCTTGGGGTACCTTGGGATATCTTTATGGTACCTTGGGATACCTTGGGGTACATTCGAGTACCTTGGGTACCTTGGGATATCTTTATGGTACCTTGGGATATCTTTATGGTACCTTGGGATACCTTGGGGTACATTCGAGTACCTTGGGATATCTTTATGGTACCTTGAGATACCTTGGGGTACATTCGAGTACCTTGGGGTACCTTGGGATATCTTTATGGTACCTTGGGATACCTTGGGGTACATTCGAGTACCTTGGGATATCTTTATGGTACCTTGGGATACCTTGGGGTACATTCGAGTACCTTGGGGTACCTTGGGATATCTTTATGGTACCTTGGGATACCTTGGGGTACTTTCGAGTACCTTGGGGTACCTTGGGATATCTTTATGGTACCTTGGGATACCTTGGGGTACTTTCTAGTACCTTGGGGTACCTTGGGATATCTTTATGGTACCTTGGGATACCTTGGGGTACATTCGAGTACCTTGGGGTACCTTGGGATATCTTTATGGTACCTTGGGATACCTTGGGGTACATTGGAGTACCTTGGGGTACCTTGGGATATCTTTATGGTACCTTGGGATACCTTGGGGTACATTAGAGTACCTTGGGGTACCTTGGGATATCTTTATGGTACCTTGGGATACCTTGGGGTACATTTGAGTACCTTGGGATATCTTTATGGTACCTTGGGATACCTTGGGGTACATTCGAGTACCTTGGGGTACCTTGGGATATCTTTATGGTACCTTGGGATACCTTGGGTACATTCGAGTACCTTGGGGTACCTTTGGGATATCTTTATGGTACCTTGGGATACCTTGGGGTACTTTCAGGTACCTTGGGGTACCTTGGGATATCTTTATGGTACCTTGGGATACCTTGGGGTACATTTGAGTACCTTGGGGTACCTTGGGATATCTTTATGGTACCTTGGGATACCTTGGGGTACATTCGAGTACCTTGGGATATCTTTATGGTACCTTGGGATACCTTGGGGTACATTCGAGTACCTTGGGGTACCTTGGGATATCTTTATGGTACCTTGGGGTACATTCGAGTACCTTGGGATATCTTTATGGTACCTTGGGATACCTTGGGTACATTCGAGTACCTTGGGGTACCTTGGGATATCTTTATGGTACCTTGGGATACCTTTATGGTACCTTGGGAAAACTTGGGGTACATTCGAGTACCTTGGGGTACCTTGGGATATCTTTATGGTACCTTGGGATACCTTGGGGTACCTTGGGATACCTTGGGATATCTTTATGGTACCTTGGGATACCTTGGGGTACATTTGAGTACCTTGGGTACCTTGGGATATCTTTATGGTACCTTGGGATACCTTGGGTACATTCGAGTACCTTGGGGTACCTTGGGATATCTTTATGGTACCTTGGGATACCTTGGGGTACATTCGAGTACCTTGGGGTACCTTGGGATATCTTTATGGTACCTTGGGATACCTTGGGGTACATTCGAGTACCTTGGGGTACCTTGGGATATCTTTATGGTACCTTGGGATACTTTGGGAACTTTCAGGTTATTTGGGATATCTTTATGGTACCTTGGGATATCTTTATGATACCTTGGGATACCTTGGGGTACATTTGAGTACCTTGGGATATCTTTATGGTACCTTATGGTACCTTGGGATACCTTGGGGTACATTCGAGTACCTTGGGGTACCTTGGGATATCTTTATGGTACCTTGGGATACCTTGGGGTACATTCGAGTACCTTGGGATATCTTTATGGTACCTTGGGATACCTTGGGGTACATTCGAGTACCTTGGGGTACCTTGGGATATCTTTATGGTACCTTGGGATACCTTGGGGTACTTTCAGGTACCTTGGGGTACCTTGGGATATCTTTATGGTACCTTGGGGTACATTCGAGTACCTTGGGGTACCTTGGGATATCTTTATGGTACCTTGGGATACCTTGGGGTACTTTCAGGTACCTTGGGATATCTTTATGGTACCTTGGGATACCTTGGGGTACATTCGAGTACCTTGGGGTACCTTGGGATATCTTTATGGTACCTTGGGATACCTTGGGTACATTCGAGTACCTTGGGGTACCTTGGGATATCTTTATGGTACCTTGGGATACCTTGGGGTACATTCGAGTACCTTGGGGTACCTTGGGATATCTTTATGGTACCTTGGGATACCTTGGGGTACATTCGAGTACCTTGGGGTACCTTGGGATATCTTTATGGTACCTTGGGATACCTTGGGGTACATTCGAGTACCTTGGGGTACCTTGGGATATCTTTATGGTACCTTGGGATACCTTGGGGTACTTTCAGGTACCTTGGGGTACCTTGGGATATCTTTATGGTACCTTGGGATACCTTGGGGTACATTCGAGTACCTTGGGGTACCTTGGGATATCTTTATGGTACCTTGGGATACCTTGGGGTACTTTCGAGTACCTTGGGGTACCTTGGGATATCTTTATGGTACCTTGGGATACCTTGGGGTACATTCGAGTACCTTGGGATATCTTTATGGTACCTTGGGATACCTTGGGGTACTTTCAGGTACCTTGGGTACCTTGGGATATCTTTATGGTACCTTGGGATACCTTGGGTACATTTGAGTACCTTGGGGTACCTTGGGATATCTTTATGGTACCTTGGGATACCTTGGGGTACATTCGAGTACCTTGGGGTACCTTGGGATATCTTTATGGTACCTTGGGATACCTTGGGGTACTTTCAGGTACCTTGGGGTACCTTGGGATATCTTTATGGTACCTTGGGATACCTTGGGGTACATTCGAGTACCTTGGGGTACCTTGGGATATCTTTATGGTACCTTGGGATACCTTGGGGTACATTCGAGTACCTTGGGGTACCTTGGGATATCTTTGTGGTATCTTGGGGTACCTTGGGGTACATTCGAGTACCTTGGGGTACCTTGGGATATCTTTATGGTACCTTGGGATACCTTGGGTACTTTCAGGTACCTTGGGGTACCTTGGGATATCTTTATGGTACCTTGGGATACCTTGGGGTACATTCGAGTACCTTGGGGTACCTTGGGATATCTTTATGGTACCTTGGGATACCTTGGGGTACTTTCAGGTACCTTGGGGTACCTTGGGATATCTTTATGGTACCTTGGGATACCTTGGGTACCTTGGGATATCTTTATGGTACCTTGGGATACCTTGGGGTACTTTCGAGTACCTTGGGGTACCTTGGCATATCTTTATGGTACCTTGGGATACCTTGGGGTACATTCGAGTACCTTGGGATATCTTTGTGGTATCTTGGGGTACCTTGGGGTACATTCGAGTACCTTGGGGTACCTTGGGATATCTTTATGGTCCCTTGGGATACCTTGGGATATCTTTATGGTACCTTGGGGTACATTCGAGTACCTTGGGGTACCTTGGGATATCTTTATGGTACCTTGGGATACCTTGGGGTACATTCGAGTACCTTGGGGTACCTTGGGATATCTTTATGGTACCTTGGGATACCTTGGGGTACTTTCAGGTACCTTGGGGTACCTTGGGATATCTTTATGGTACCTTGGGATACCTTGGGGTACTTTCAGGTACCTTGGGATATCTTTATGGTACCTTGGGATACCTTGGGGTACATTCGAGTACCTTGGGGTACCTTGGGATATCTTTATGGTACCTTGGGATACCTTGGGGTACATTCGAGTACCTTGGGGTACCTTGGGATATCTTTATGGTACCTTGGGATACCTTGGGGTACATTCGAGTACCTTGGGATATCTTTATGGTACCTTGGGATACCTTGGGGTACATTCGAGTACCTTGGGGTACCTTGGGATATCTTTATGGTACCTTGGGATACCTTGGGGTACACTCGAGTACCTTGGGGTACCTTGGGATATCTTTACCTTGGGATACCTTGGGGTACATTCGAGTACCTTGGGGTACCTTGGGATATCTTTATGGTACCTTGGGATACCTTGGGGTACATTCGAGTACCTTGGGGTACCTTGGGATATCTTTATGGTACCTTGGGATACCTTGGGGTACTTTCAGGTACCTTGGGATATCTTTATGGTACCTTGGGATACCTTGGGGTACATTCGAGTACCTTGGGGTACCTTGGGATATCTTTATGGTACCTTGGGATACCTTGGGATACTTTGGGGTACATTCGAGTACCTTGGGGTACCTTGGGATATCTTTATGGTACCTTGGGATATCTTTATGGTACCTTGGGATACCTTGGGGTACATTCGAGTACCTTGGGGTACCTTGGGATATCTTTATGGTACCTTGGGATACCTTGGGGATATCTTTATGGTACCTTGGGATACCTTGGGGTACATTCGAGTACCTTGAGTACCTTGGGGTACCTTGGGATATCTTTATGGTACCTTGGGATACCTTGGGGTACATTCGAGTACCTTGGGGTACCTTGGGATATCTTTATGGTACCTTGGGATACCTTGGGGTACATTCGAGTACCTTGGGGTACCTTGGGATATCTTTATGGTACCTTGGGATACCTTGGGGTACTTTCGAGTACCTTGGGGTACCTTGGGATATCTTTATGGTACCTTGGGATACCTTGGGGTACTTTCGAGTACCTTGGGTACCTTGGGATATCTTTATGGTACCTTGGGATACCTTGGGGTACATCCGAGTACCTTGGGGTACCTTGGGATATCTTTATGGTACCTTGGGATACCTTGGGGTACATTCGAGTACCTTGGGGTACCTTGGGATATCTTTATGGTACCTTGGGATACCTTGGGGTACATTTGAGTACCTTGGGGTACCTTGGGATATCTTTATGGTACCTTGGGATACCTTGGGGTACTTTCAGGTACCTTGGGGTACCTTGGGATATCTTTATGGTACCTTGGGATACCTTGGGTACTTTCGAGTACCTTGGGGTACCTTGGGATATCTTTATGGTACCTTGGGATACCTTGGGGTACATTCGAGTACCTTGGGGTACCTTGGGATATCTTTATGGTACCTTGGGATACCTTGGGTACATTCGAGTACCTTGGGGTACCTTGGGATATCTTTATGGTACCTTGGGATACCTTGGGGTACATTCGAGTACCTTGGGATATCTTTATGGTACCTTGGGATACCTTGGGGTACATTCGAGTACCTTGGGGTACCTTGGGATATCTTTATGGTACCTTGGGATACCTTGGGGTACTTTCAGGTACCTTGGGGTACCTTGGGATATCTTTATGGTACCTTGGGATACCTTGGGTACATTCGAGTACCTTGGGTACCTTGGGATATCTTTATGGTACCTTGGGATACCTTGGGTACATTTGAGTACCTTGGGGTACCTTGGGATATCTTTATGGTACCTTGGGATACCTTGGGTACATTCGAGTACCTTGGGGTACCTTGGGATATCTTTATGGTACCTTGGGATACCTTGGGGTACATTCGAGTACCTTGGGGTACCTTGGGATATCTTTATGGTACCTTGGGATACCTTGGGGTACATTTGAGTACCTTGGGGTACCTTGGGATATCTTTATGGTACCTTGTTGTACATTCGAGTACCTTGGGTACCTTGGGATATCTTTATGGTACCTTGGGATACCTTGGGGTACATTCGAGTACCTTGGGGTACCTTGGGATATCTTTATGGTACCTTGGGATACCTTGGGGTACATTTGAGTACCTTGGGGTACCTTGGGATATCTTTATGGTACCTTGGGATACCTTGGGGTACATTCGAGTACCTTGGGGTACCTTCGGGTACCTTGGGATATCTTTATGGTACCTTGGGATACCTTGGGGTACACTCGAGTACCTGAGTACCTTGGGATATCTTTATGGTACCTTGGGATACCTTGGGGTACATCTGAGTACCTTTGGGGTACCTTTGGGATATCTTGATGGTACCTTGGGATACCTTGGGGTACATTCGAGTACCTTGGGGTACCTTGGGATATCTTTATGGTACCTTGGGATACCTTGGGATATCTTTATGGTACCTTGGGATACCTTGGGGTACCTTGGGGTACCTTGGGATATCTTTATGGTACCTTGGGATACCTTGGGGTACATTGGAGTATCTTGGGGTACCTTGGGATATCTTTATGGTACCTTGGGATACCTTGGGGTACTTCATGTACCTTGGGATATCTTTATGGTACCTTGGGATACCTTGGGGTACTTTCAGGTACCTTGGGGTACCTTGGGATATCTTTATGGTACCTTGGGATACCTTGGGGTACATTTGAGTACCTTGGGGTACCTTGGGATATCTTTATGGTACCTTGGGATACCTTGGGGTACATGCGAGTACCTTGGGGTACCTTGGGATATCTTTATGGTACCTTGGATACCTTGGGATATCTTTATGGTACCTTGGGATACCTTGGGGTACCTTGTGGTACCTTGGGATATCTTTATGGTACCTTGGGATACCTTGGGTACATTCGAGTACCTTGGGGTACCTTGGGATATCTTTATGGTACCTTGGGATACCTTGGGGTACTTTCAGGTACCTTGGGGTACCTTGGGATATCTTTATGGTACCTTGGGATACCTTGGGTACATTCGAGTACCTTGGGGTACCTTGGGATATCTTTATGGTACCTTGGGATACCTTGGGGGTACATTTGAGTACCTTGGGGTACCTTGGGATATCTTTATGGTACCTTGGGATACCTTGGGGTACATTCGAGTACCTTGGGGTACCTTGGGATATCTTTATGGTACCTTGGGGTACATTCGAGTACCTTGGGGTACCTTGGGATATCTTTATGGTACCTTGGGATACCTTGGGATACCTTGGGGTACATTCGAGTACCTTGGGGTACCTTGGGATATCTTTATGGTACCTTGGGATATCTCTATGGTACCTCGGGATACCTTGGTGTACCTTGGGATATCTTTATGGTACCTTTGGGTACATTCGAGTACCTTGGGGTACCTTGGGATATCTTTATGGTACCTTGGGATACCTTGGGGTACATTCGAGTACCTTGGGGTACCTTGGGATATCTTTATGGTACCTTGGGATACCTTGGGGTACATTCGAGTACCTTGGGGTACCTTGGGATATCTTTATGGTACCTTGGGATACCTTGGGGTACATTCGAGTACCTTGGGGTACCTTGGGATATCTTTATGGTACCTTGGGATACCTTGGGGTACATTCGAGTACTTTGGGATATCTTTATGGTATCTTGGGATACCTTGGGGGACATTCGAGTACCTTGGGGTACCTTGGGATATCTTTATGGTACCTTGGGATACCTTTATGGTACCTTGGGAAAACTTGGGGTACATTCGAGTACCTTGGGATATCTTTATGGTACCTTGGGATACCTTGGGTACATTCGAGTACCTTGGGGTACCTTGGGATATCTTTATGGTACCTTGGGATACCTTGGGGTACATTCGAGTACCTTGGGGTACCTTGGGGTACCTTGGGATATCTTATGGTACCTTGGGATACCTGGGGTACTTTCAGGTACCTTGGGGTACCTTGGGATATCTTTATGGTACCTTGGGATACCTTGGGGTACATTCGAGTACCTTGGGGTACCTTGGGATATCTTTATGGTACCTTGGGATACCTTGGGATACCTTGGGGTACATTCGAGTACCTTGGGGTACCTTGGGATATCTTTATGGTACCTTGGGATACCTTGGGGTACATTCGAGTACCTTTGGATATCTTTATGGTACCTTGGGATTTTTTGGGGTACTTTCAGGTACTTTTGGGTACCTTGGAATATCTTTATGGTACCTTGGGATACCTTGGGGTACTTTCAGGTACCTTGGGATATCTTGGGATATTTACTTGGATACCTTGGGTACCTTCAGGTACTGAGTACCTTGGGATATCTTTATGGTACCTTGGGATACGGGATATCTTGGTACCTTGGGTACCTGGATATACCTATATTATGGTACCTTGGATACCTTGGGGTACATTCGAGACCTTGGGGTACCTTGGGATATCTTTATGGTACCTTGGGATACCTTGCGGAACTTTCTTGGGGTACCTTGGGATATCTTTATGGTACCTTGGGATACCTTGGGGTACATTCGAGTACCTTGGGTACCTTGGGATATCTTTATGGTACCTTGGATACCTTGGGATACCTTGGGGTACATTCGAGTACCTTGGGGTACCTTGGGATATCTTTATGGTACATTGGGATATCTTTATGGTACCTTGGGATACCTTGGGGTACTTTCAGGTACCTTGGGATATCTTTATGGTACCTTGGGATACCTTGGGGTACATTCGAGTACCTTGGGGTACCTTGGGATATCTTTATGGTACCTTGGGATACCTTGGGATACCTTGGGGTACATTCGAGTACCTTGGGGTACCTTGGGATATCTTTATGGTACCTTGGGATACCTTGGGGTACTTTCAGGTACCTTGGGGTACCTTGGGATATCTTTATGGTACCTTGGGATACCTTGGGGTACATTCGAGTACCTTGGGGTACCTGGGATATCTTTATGGTACCTTGGGATACCTTGGGGTACATTCGAGTACCTTGGGGTACCTTGGGATATCTTTATGGTACCTTGGGATACCTTGGGGTACATTCGAGTACCTTGGGGTACCTTGGGATATCTTTATGGTACCTTGGGATATCTTTATGGTACCTTGGGATACCTTGGGGTACATTCGAGTACCTTGGGATATCTTTATGGTACCTTGGGATACCTTGGGGTACATTCGAGTACCTTGGGGTACCTTGGGATATCTTTATGGTACCTTGGGATACCTTGGGGTACATTCGAGTACCTTGGGGTACCTTGGGGTACCTTGGGATATCTTTATGGTACCTTGGGATACCTTGGGGTACTTTCAGGTACCTTGGGGTACCTTGGGATATCTTTATGGTACCTTGGGATACCTTGGGGTACATTCGAGTACCTTGGGGTACCTTGGGATATCTTTATGGTACCTTGGGATACCTTGGGATACCTTGGGATACTTTCAGGTACCTTTGGGTACCTTGGGATATCTTTATGGTACCTTTGGGATACCTTGGAGTACCTTGGGGTACCTTGGGGTACCTTGGGGTACCTTGGGATATCTTTATGGTACCTTGGGATACCTTGGGGTACCTTGGGATATCTTTATGGTACCTTGGGATACCTTGGGGTACATTCGAGTACCTTGGGGTACCTTGGGATATCTTTATGGTACCTTGGGATACCTTTGGGGTACATTCGAGTACCTTGGGGTACCTTGGGATATCTTTATGGTACCTTGGGATACCTTGGGGTACATTCGAGTACCTTGGGGTACCTTGGGATATCTTTATGGTACCTTGGGATACCTTGGGGTACATTCGAGTACCTTGGGGTACCTTGGGATATCTTTATGGTACCTTGGGATACCTTGGGGTACATTCGAGTACCTTGGGGTACCTTGGGATATCTTTATGGTACCTTGGGATACCTTGGGGTACTTTCAGGTACCTTGGGGTACCTTGGGATATCTTTATGGTACCTTGGGATACCTTGGGTACCTTCAGGTACCTTGGGATGCCTTGGGATGTCTTTGTGTTACCTTGGGATACCTTGGGGTACATTTGAGTACCTTGGGGTACCTTGGGATATCTTTATGGTACCTTGGATACCTTGGGGTACATTCGAGTACCTTGGGGTACCTTGGGATATCTTTATGGTACCTTGGGATACCTTGGGGTACTTTCAGGTACCTTGGGATATCTTTATGGTACCTTGGGATACCTTGGGGTACATTCGAGTACCTTGGTACCTTGGGATATCTTTATGGTACCTTGGGATACCTTGGGATACCTTGGGGTACATTCGAGTACCTTGGGGTACCTTGGGATATCTTTATGGTACCTTGGGATATCTTTATGGTACCTTGGGATACCTTGGGGTACATTCGAGTACCTTGGGGTACCTTGGGATATCTTTATGGTACCTTGGGATACCTTGGGGTACATTCGAGTACCTTGGGGTACCTTGGGATATCTTTATGGTACCTTGGGATACCTTGGGGTACATTCGAGTACCTTGGGGTACCTTGGGATATCTTTATGGTACCTTGGGATACCTTGGGGTACTTTCAGGTACCTTGGGGTACCTTGGGATATCTTTATGGTACCTTGGGATACCTTGAGTACCTTGGGGTACCTTGGGATATCTTTATGGTACCTTGGGATACCTTGGGGTACATTCGAGTACCTTGGGGTACCTTGGGATATCTTTATGGTACCTTGGGATACCTTGGGTACATTCGAGTACCTTGGGGTACCTTGGGATATCTTTATGGTACCTTGGGATACCTTGGGGTACTTTCAGTACCTTGGGGTACCTTGGGATATCTTTATGGTACCTTGGGATACCTTGGGGTACATTCGAGTACCTTGGGGTACCTTGGGATATCTTTATGGTACCTTGGGATACCTTGGGGTACATTCGAGTACCTTGGGGTACCTTGGGATATCTTTATGGTACCTTGGGATACCTTGGGGTACATTCGAGTACCTTGGGGTACCTTGGGATATCTTTATGGTACCTTGGGATACCTTGGGATACCTTGGGGTACATTCGAGTACCTTGGGGTACCTTGGGATATCTTTATGGTACCTTGGGATACCTTGGGGTACATTCGAGTACCTTGGGGTACCTTGGGATATCTTTATGGTACCTTGGGATACCTTGGGGTACTTTCAGGTACCTTGGTACCTTGGGATATCTTTATGGTACCTTGGGTACATTCGAGTACCTTGGGGTACCTTGGGATATCTTTATGGTACCTTGGGATACCTTGGGTACTTTCAGGTACCTTGGGGTACCTTGGGATATCTTTATGGTACCTTGGGATACCTTGGGGTACATTCGAGTACCTTGGGGTACCTTGGGATATCTTTATGGTACCTTGGGATACCTTGGGGTACCTTGGGATATCTTTATGGTACCTTGGGATACCTTGGGGTACATTCGAGTACCTTGGGGTACCTTGGGATATCTTTATGGTACCTTGGGATACCTTGGGATACATTTGAGTACTTGGGGTACCTTGGGATATCTTTATGGTACCTTGGGATACCTTGGGGTACATTCGAGTACCTTGGGGTACCTTGGGATATCTTTATGGTACCTTGGGATACCTTGGGGTACATTCGAGTACCTTGGGGTACCTTGGGATATCTTTATGGTACCTTGGGATACCTTGGGGTACACTCGAGTACCTTGGGGTACCTTGGGATATATTTATGGTAACTTGGGATGCCTTGGGGTACATTCGAGTACCTTGGGGTACCTTGGGATATCTTTATGGTACCTTGGGATACCTTGGGGTACATTCGAGTACCTTGGGGTACCTTGGGATATCTTTATGGTACCTTGGGATACCTTGGGTACATTCTAGTACCTTGGGGTACCTTGGGATATCTTTATGGTACCTTGGGATACCTTGGGGTACATTCGATTACCTTGGGGTACCTTGGGATATCTTTATGGTACCTTGGGATACCTTGGGTACATCTGAGTACCTTGGTACCTTGGGATATCTTTATGGTACCTTGGGATACCTTGGGGTACATTTGAGTACCTTGGGGTACCTTGGGATATCTTTATGGTACCTTGGGATACCTTGGGGTACATTCGAGTACCTTGGGGTACCTTGGGATATCTTTATGGTACCTTGGGATACCTTGGGGTACATTCGAGTACCTTGGGGTACCTTGGGGTACCTTGGGATATCTTTATGGTACCTTGGGATACCTTGGGGGACATTCGAGTACCTTGGGGTACCTTGGGATATCTTTATGGTACCTTGGGATACCTTGGGTACATTCGAGTACCTTGGGTACCTTGGGATATCTTTATGGTACCTTGGGATACCTTGGGTACTTTCAGGTACCTTGGGGTACCTTGGGATATCTTTATGGTACCTTGGGATACCTTGGGGTACATTCGAGTACCTTGGGGTACCTTGGGATATCTTTATGGTACCTTGGGATACCTTGGGATATCTTTATGGTACCTTGGGATACCTTGGGGTACATTCGAGTACCTTGGGGTACCTTGGGATATCTTTATGGTACCTTGGGATACCTTGGGGTACATTCGAGTACCTTGGGGTACCTTGGGATATCTTTATGGTACCTTGGGATACCTTGGGGTACATTCGAGTACCTTGGGTACCTTGGGATATCTTTATGGTACCTTGGGATACCTTGGGGTACATTCGAGTACCTTGGGGTACCTTGGGATATCTTTATGGTACCTTGGGATACCTTGGGGTACTTTCAGGTACCTTGGGGTACCTTGGGATATCTTTATGGTACCTTGGGATACCTTGGGGTACTTTCAGGTACCTTGGGTACCTTGGGATATCTTTATGGTACCTTGGGATACCTTGGGTACATTTGAGTACCTTGGGGTACCTTGGGATATCTTATGGTACCTTGGGATACCTTGGGGTACTTCCAGGTACCTTGGGGTACCTTGGGATATCTTTATGGTACCTTGGGATACCTTGGGGTACATTCGAGTACCTTGGGGTACCTTGGGATATCTTTATGGTACCTTGGGATACCTTGGGGTACATTCGAGTACCTTGGGGTACCTTGGGGTACCTTGGGATATCTTTATGGTACCTTGGGATACCTTGGGGTACATTCGAGTACCTTGGGGTACCTTGGGATATCTTTATGGTACCTTGGGATACCTTGGGGTACTTTCAGGTACCTTGGGGTACCTTGGGATATCTTTATGGTACCTTGGGATACCTTGGGTACTTTCAGGTACCTTGGGGTACCTTGGGATATCTTTATTGTACCTTGGGATACCTTGGGGTGCATTCGAGTACCTTGGGGTACCTTGGGATATCTTTATGGTACC